>SJYV01050430.1:53786-84146 GCA_006410875.1 Neotragus pygmaeus
TCTTCACTTTTTACCATAAGGGTGGTATCATCTGCATATCTGAGGTTATTGATATTTCTCCCGGCAATCTTGATTCCAGCTTGTGTTTCTTCCAGTCCAGCCTTTCTCATGATGTACTCTGCATAGAAGTTAAATAAGCAGGGTGACAATATATCGCCTTGACGGACTCCTTTTCCTATTTGGAACCAGTTTGTTGTTCCATGTCCAGTTCGAACTGTTGCTTCCTGGCCTGCATACAGATTTCTCAAAGGCAGGTCAGGTGGTCTGGTATTCCCATCTCTTTCAGAATTTTCCACAGTTTATTGTGATCCACACAGTCAAAGGCTTTGTCAGCATCACTAATTATTACAGAAATTCGAATCAAAACTACAGTGAGGTATCACCTCACTGTAAGAATAGTCATCATCAAAAAATTTACAAACAGTAAATGCTAGAGAGGAACTGGAGAAAGGGAATCCTCCTACATGCTGGTGGGAATGTAAATTTATACAGCCATTATGGGGAACAGTATGGAGGTTCCTTAAAAAGCTAAAAATAGAACTACCATATGATGTAGCAATCCTACTCCTGGGCATATACCTAGAGAAAACCATGATTCAAAAACACATGGATTCCAGCTTTCATTGCAGCAGTATTTACAATAGCCAGGTCATGGAAGCAACCTAAATGTCCATCAACAGAGGAATGGATAAAGAAGAGAAGAGGTGAGCTTAAACAAGGACTTTTTCTTAAGTCTCTCACAAAAACCCCATTTCCGTGGTTCTCACATGCTGCCCATTCACATTCATTCATTCACTTACTCTGCAATGATGACTGCCTCCTATGCTCACTGCGCCAGACTCCAGGTGCATAAAACAGGTGTGGCCCCTGCACCGTGGCACTTTCAGTCCAGTGGGGAAGGAGGGGAGAGCGAGGAAGTCATATTTGATGGTAGATCATCATATTGGAAGATCAGGAGAGAAATTATAATCTTTTGGAGGGGTGGAGAGAATATCACTACCTAAATATATGCAAGGATTGGAGAATACATTCTAAGTTTGGAAAGTTTAAAATTGAAAAGCTATTCATCTAAGAAGAAAGAAATAATGGTGATCACTTTCATGAAATCTAGAAATAGGATCTGAATGTAACATACTGCCTACAAATTATTTTCCCCAAGTGGTTACCCTGCAGTTGCCTTACACTTAAAAGAAGATGCTGTGTTTCAGTAGAAAAAAATCAGGATAAACCTGACTGTACCAGTCTCATACCCAGCAGATTATCCATGTATTATCCAATGGGCAATTTTCCAGGCAAGGATACTGGAGCAGGTTGCCATTTCCTTCTCCAGGGGAGCTTACTGACCTAGGAATGGAACTCACATCTCCTACATGACAAGCCGACTCTTTACCACTGTACTGATGTGCTCAGTCATGGTCCACTCTTTGCCAACCCCGTGGACCATAGACTCCCAGGTTCCTCTGTCCATGGAATTTTCTAGGCAAAAATACTGGAGTGGGTTGCCATTTCCTTCTCAAGGGGATCTTCCTGACTTTACCACTGAGCCAAGAGGAAAGTCCCAGTGTAGTCACAAGAGCCCTTGAAATCAGAGCGTTCTCTTAGCTGAAGGCAAAGGGGGGAAATCAAAGAGACACGAAGCGTGAGAAAGACTCAGCGTGTACTGTTGCTGGTTTTATGATGGAGGGAGCAATGTGATGGGGAAGGCAGGAGTCCTTGAGTCCAGAGAGGCTTCCTGCCTACAACCAGCAAGGAAATTCAAACCTCAGCCCTATACCAAAAGGAACTGAATTTTCAGACAATCTGAATGATGTTAGAAGCAGATTCATCCCCATAGGCTCTAGAAAAGAAAGCACTTCGGCTTGTATCTAGACCGCAGCCTTGTGAGACTCTAACTAATGGAAATACACAATACCCTGACTACTTATATATAGAACAATAATATAACTAGGTGTTGTTTTCAATTGCTAAAGTTACGATAATTCTTTACAGCCACAAGTGAAAATTGATACAGAGGGACTTCCCTGGTGGTCCAGTAGTTAAGACTCCATACTTCCAACACGTGGAGCCAGAGTTTGATCCCTGATCAGAAAATTAGATCCCACACGCTACAACTAAGAATTTGCATGCAGCAACTTAAGATCCCACAGGCCACAATGAAGACTGAAGATCCCACGTGCCACAACTAAGACTCAGCACAGCCAAGTAAACAAATATGCTAAAAATAAGAAGTAGAAGAAAGAAAACTGACACAGAAGTCACTGCAGGATTGCAAATCTGTTCTATGTTGTCATATAGTCTAAGGCCTAAATTCCAGCTCAATCACTAATGAGATGTGTAACTCTGGGCGTCACTTCACCTCTCAAACCTTAGGTTTAGGATACAAAGCCTCCAGCTACATATTCTATCTTTCAAAGTAGGTGTAGTTTCACTGTGAGAATTAAATTAGTTGAGACGTAAGAAAATGACTGGTGTACCATAACTTTTTTTTTACTTGACAATAATCCATAGTTTATTCAGATTTCTCTAGTTTTCACCTAATTACCTTTTTTTTTTTTCATTCCAAGATCCCATCCAGGATTCTACATTACATTTAGTTGTCATGTCTTTTTAAACTCCTCTATCTGTGACAGTTTTTCAGACTTTCCTTGTGTTTGAAGATCTTGACACTTTTGAGGACTAGCAGTCAGCTGTTTTGTGAGATGTCTCTGTACTGGAACTTGTCAGATATTTTCCTCATGATTACTCTGGAGTAATGGGGTTTGCAGAGGAAGATTGCAGAGGTAGTGTCATTTCCATCATATCATGTCAAGGGTATATGCTATCAATGTGATTTATGACTGTTGATGTTGGTCTTGATCCCCAAGCTGAAGTAGTGTTTATCAGGCTTCTCTACTATAAGCCTACTCTCTTTCCCCCTCTTCATACTGTACTCTTTGGAACTAAGTCACCACGTGCAGGTCAGATTTTAAGAACAGGGAGTTATATTCCACTTCTTTGAAAGGAAAGTATCTACAGAAATTATCTGGGGTTCTTCGTCAGAGGAGATTGCATCATAAGCTTTTAATACACTTAGTTCACTTTTCACTCTCAAAGCCCTCCAGATTCTAATTTTATATCTTTCCTCCTCTGAATACAAACCAAAACCCAACTAGAGAAAACAGGATTATCATCCCAGGGAAGAATGTAGAATCTCTCTCTGGAATGGGGCAGAGTGTTGCACAGACAGTCATTTTCTAATGACATCTGCTCCAGTCATTATGACATCTTTCTCCCAAAAAAAGTGTATTTGATTCGATTCACAGTTTTGAGAGAAGGCCACACAGCTGTCTCTCGCTTCTCACTAAACCTGTTTCCCAGGTCAAGATGTTAGATATCTGATCACAGTTGGAGCTCTGAAAACCAGTGTTCTCAAAAATGTTTCGAACCATGTGCTTTTGTCACGAGCAGCAGAACAAAGAATACCTACCATGTTTAATTTTCTCTGGTCTTAGTCTAAACTACAGTGGCAATCCTTGGCACAACTGTGAAAACCAAGAGGAAAGAATAAAATTAAAGTTAGAGCTGGATGAGTGAATGGATGAATTTTCCAACCACATTTAAATTGGCAGTCTGGCCTGAGAGTACATGGGCTTAACTGTTACATTTTTCTTTCCCAGGAGCTAGGCTTATTATTCATCTAATGTGATGGTCCCTCTCAACATGGCTTTTATTCACTGACTAAGAGAAAAGAGAAAAAGCATTATATAACATCATGAGCAAAAAACTACAGAGTCTGTGACCTGATATGTTTAAGCCTAAGTAGGGAACTCAGAGTTTCACCTGGAGATAGCCTAGGATACCAAAGAAAGAGAAATGACCATCATCTGACTTTAACAGAGCTCCTTGTCAACATGGCCATTCTAAGTTTAATCCTTCAAATTTCTTTTTTTTAATGCACATCTCATTTTGTGGTCCCAAAATGGAGCTGGACTTCATGGACAAGTATCCAACAGACAGGAAACACTCTTCAAAACTGTGAATTGCTGAGAGAGAGGCAATCATCTCTGTTAGGCAGAGGAAAGCCTGGAGAATACAAGAGAGTATTCTCCTTGTTACAAGGAGAATTCAAGATCAATGAACCAGGAACTTCACTGTCATACAAAGTGGAGTCAGAAAGAGAAAATCAAGTATCATATATTAACACATATATGTGGAATCTATAAAAATGATACAGATGATCTTATTTGCAAAAGAGAAATAGAGACACAGATGTTGAGAATAAATGTATAGACACCAAAGGGGGAAGGATAAATTGGGAGATTGAGATTGACATATATTCACTATTCATATTATGTATAAAATAGAAAAGAAATAGAGGAAAACAATAAAATGGGAAAACTAGAGATCTCTTCAAGAAAATTAGAGATATCAAGGGCACATTTCATGCAGGATGTGCACAAAAAAGGACGGAAATGGTAAGGACCTAACAGAAGCAGAAGGGATTAAGAGGTGGCAAGAATCCATGAAGTGAGTGAGTGAAAGTTGCTTATTCATGTCTGACTCTTTGCTATCCATGGACTACATAGTCCATGGAATTCACCAGGCCAAAATACTGGAGTGAGTAGCCTATCCCTTCTTCAGGGAATCTTCCCAACCCAGGGATGGAACCCAGGTCTCCCACATTGCAGGCAGATTCTTTATCAGCTGAGCCACTAGGAAACTCCAAAAATACTGGAGTGGGTAGCCTATCCCTTCTCCAATGGATCTTCCTGACCCAGGAATCATACTGGGGTCTCTTGCATTGCAGGCAGATTCTTTACAAGCTGAGCTACTAGGGAAGCCCAAGAATCCATGGAAGAATCCAAAAACAGTTCTTAATGACCCAGAAAACCATGATGATGTGATCACTCACCCAAAGCCAGACATCCTGTAGTGTGAAGTCAAGTGAGCATTG
Source organism: Neotragus pygmaeus (assembly GCA_006410875.1). Lineage (NCBI taxonomy): Eukaryota > Metazoa > Chordata > Mammalia > Artiodactyla > Bovidae > Neotragus > Neotragus pygmaeus. The sequence goes on from SJYV01050430.1 coordinate 58,720, forward strand.
CGAAGCATCACTATGAACAAAGCTAGTGGAGGTGATGGAATTCCAGCTGAGCTATTTCAAATCTTAAAAGATGATGCTCTGAAAGTACTGCACTCAACAGGCCAGAAAATTTGGAAAACTCAGCAGTGACCATAGAGCTGGAAAAAGTCAGTTTTCATTCTAATCACAAAGAAGGGCAATGCCAAAGAATGTTCAAACTACCACACAATTGCCCACATTTAACATGCTAACAAGGTTATGCTCAAAGTCCTCCAAGTTAGGCTTCAGCAGTATGTAAACCAAGAACTCCCAGATGTACAAGCTGGGTTAAGAAAAGGTAGAGGAACCAGAGATCAAATTGCCAACATTAGTTGGATCATAGAGAAAAGAAGAAAATTTCAGAAAAGCATCTACCTCTGCTTCACAGAATATGCTAAAACCTAAAGGTTTGAGTGGATCGAACAAACTGGAAAATTCTTAAAGAGATGGGAGTACCAGACCACTTTACCTGAGAAACCTATATGCAGGTCAGTTCAGTTCAGTTCAGTTCAGTCACTCAGTCATGTCCAGCTCTTTGCGATCCCATGGACTACAGCACGCCAGGCTTCCCTGTCCATCACCAACTCCTAGAGTGTACTCAAATTCATGTCCTTTGAGTTGGTGATGCCATCTAACAATCTCATCCTCAGTTATCCCCTTTTCCTCTTACCTTCAAGCTTTCCCAGCATTGGAGTCTTTTCAAATAAATCAATTCTTCACATGAGGTGGCCAAAGTATTGAAGTTTCGACTTCAGTATCAGTCCTTCCAATGAATATTCAGGACTGATTTCCTTTAGGATGGATGGGTTGGATCTCCTTGCTGTACAAGGGACTCTCAAGAGTCTTCTCCAACACCACAGTTCAAAAGCATCAATTCTTCAGTGCTCAACTTTGTTTATAGTCCAACTCTCACATCCATACAAGACTACTAGAAAAACTATAGCTTTGATTAGACAGACCTTTGTTGGCAAAGTTATGTCTCTGCTTTTTAATAAGTTAGTGTTTAGTTTGGTTTAGTTCTGTTTAGTTTGGTCATAACTTTTCTTCCAAGGAGCAAGTATCTTTTAATTTCACAGCTGCAGATGCCATGATGTTAGTTTTCTGAATGTTGAGCTTTAAGCCAACTTTTTCACTCTCCTCTTTCACTTTCATCAAGAGGCTCTTTAGTTCCTCTTCACTTTCTGCCATAAGAGTGGTGTCATCTGCATATCTCAGGTTATTGATATTTCTCCTGGCAATCTTGATTCCAGCTTGTGTTTCTTCCAGTCCAGCCTTTCTCATGATGTACTCTGCATATAAGTTAAATAAGCAGAGTGACGTACTCCTTTTCCTATTTCAAACCAATTTGTTGTTCCATGTCCAGTTCTAAATGTTACTTCCTGAGCTACATACAGATTTCTCAGGAGGCAGGTCAGGTGGTCTGGTATTCCCATCTCTTTCAGAATTTTCCACAGTTTTTGGTGATTCACACAGTCAAAGGCTTTGGCATAATCAATAAAGCAGAAGTAGATGTATCTCTGGGACTCTCTTGCTTTTTCAATGATCCAACAGATGTTGGCAATTTGATCTGTGGTTCCTCTGCCTTTTCTAAATCCAGCTTGAACATCTGGAAGTTCATGGTTCACATACTGTTGCAGCCTAGTTTGGAGAATTTTGAGCATTACTTTTCTAGCATGTGAGATGAGTGCAATTGTGTGGTAGTTTGAGCATTCTTTGGCATTGCTTTTCTTTGGGATTGGAATGAAAGCTGACCTTTTCCAGTCCTGTGGCCACTGCTGAGTTTTCCAAATTTGCTGGCATATTGAGCACAGCACTTTTACAGCATCATCTTTTAGGATTTGAAATAACTCAGCTGGAATTCCATCACTTCCACTAGCTTTTTTTGTACTGATGCTTCCTAAGGCCCACTTGACTTCACATTCTGGGTCATGAATAAAGAGCTGACTCACTGGAAAAGATCCTGATGTTGGGGAAGATTGAAGGCAAAAGGAGAAAGGAACAGCAGAGGATGAGATGGCTAGATAGTATCACTGACTCAATGGACACGAATTTGAGCAAACTCTGGGAGCTAGTGGAGGACAGAGGGACCTCTAGTGCTGGAGCTCACAGCTTTGCAAAGAGTCAGACATGACTTAGTGACGCAGCAACAGCAACCACAAAATAGGTGACTAATGAAGACCTACTATGTAGTTCAAGGAACTCTGGTCAGTGCTTGGTGGTGATCTAAATGAGAAGGATATCCAAAAAAGGTATATGACTCACTTTGCTGGACATTAGAAACTAACACAGCATTTAAAGCAACTATCCAATAAAAATTAATTCAAAAATAAATAAATAAAAGAGTATGTTTAGTTTTGTAAGAGGCCTCCAGACTGTCTTCCAAAGTGGCTGTACCATTTTGGATTCCTATCAGCAATGAATGAGAGTTTCTTGTTGCTCCATAGCCCCACCAGCATTTAGTGTTATCATGGTTCTGAATATTGGCCATTCTAATAAATATGTAATGATACAAAATAAAAATAAACCAGAGGACTCTGCAGACCATGACTAGGACTTCTCAATAAACCAAGAGTCTGCCTAAAAGGTAACCTGTAAAAGGTTGTTGAGACTTGTGCACTTGTCCATTGTGCCTGGGGATGGAGATACTAATCAGAGCTTGGATGCTGGAAACTCTTGGGAAGAGCATTGACAGAGGAAAAAAATAGGGCTGAGGTCTTTGCTCACTTTTCTCTGTGTAGTCCATCAAGGTTTGGCCTTGCTTTCACTCTTCTCTAATTTACCAAATGAAAACTTGCTATCAACTAAACTTGTTTCCTACCTGCAAGTCCAACCATCGCACTTAGCAAATGGAGCTTTTCAGTCCTGGCTCCAGGTTCTCTCTGTGCCCTTTCCTCTCTCGGCATGCCTTACAGTTGTAGTGGAGCAGTGATGGCTGAGTCTCTTACAAACTATTCATCAGGGATGAAGTGAAATGAAGTGAAAGTCATTCAGTCGTTTCTGACTCTTCACGACTTCATGGACTGTAGTCCATGGAATTCTCCAGGACAGAATACTGGAGTGAGGAGCCTTCCCCTTTGCCAGGGGATCTTCCCAACCCAGGGATCGAACCCAGGTCTCCCACATTGCAGGTGGGTTCTTTACCAGCTGAACCACAAGGGAAGCCCAGGAATACTGGAGTGGGTAGCCTATCCCTTCTCCAGGGGATCTTCCCAACCCAGGAATCGAACCAGGGTCTCCTGCATTGCAGGTGGATTCTTTACCAACTGAGCTATCAGGGAAGCCCAGGGATGAATAGGAGGTCATAAAATAAACTTACGAATTGAAACTACAGGTTCAAAGTTTGGGTGGTGAGTGAAAAATGAGAGCAGGAACATTAATACAGTTGAAAGAAGTCCATTTTCTGATAAGAAGAACCCTGAGCACATTTGCAGTCAGAGAGAAGCTGGGCTTCATTTGTTAGGTAAGAAAGGGAGATCAAAGGAGCAATCAAAGGGGGGACTGAATGCAATTCAAGGGGTCAGAGAAAGAAGGAAGAATTAACCTTGAAAAAGAGAAGATGGGATTACCATAATCTTAGTGTGAAGGTCTACAAAGGATTAGACAAATTTGTGAAATGTGGACTCCTTCTGACCTCCTACATTCACTTCCAAAAAGTGGTATTTTCCAACCATTATTACGAGAATAGAAATGTAGAGTTGAGAAGAAGTCATTCCTGTTTGGGGAACATAAAAATAAAAATTATGGTGAGTTAAGTCTGGTTGTTAAAAACATTTATATGAAAGTGCTACATATGCTTGACTTTAAATGCCAAAAGTATTCTCTGAAAATGAAGACCCAACACAAATGTATACTCTAAAAGGATAAATGTATTATAGATGCTATTAGATCTGAGCTAAGGGTGAGAAAGGTGCAGTGGAGAAGTACTGACTTAAGCATGAAGGAAATCCAAAAGAGAGGGAAGATATGCATATGTATGGCTGATTCGCTTTGCTTTACAGCAGAAAATAGCACAACATGGTAAAGGAACTATACTCTCACAAAATTTTTAAAAAGAAGTACTGACTTTTAAGCATCTGGTTCATTCATTTTCTGAATGGGTCAGAAAAACCTGTGAATTGCTCCTGCAGACCTGTGAAAATGTTCGGTTGCCATAATAAGGAAGGCAAGTTTACCTGAATATTTTGAAAGCCTGAACCCTAAGCACATGATATTGCTTAAGGAGTAAAACTACACAGTCTCACAGAAAGGAAAATTCTGACCTTAGCAATATGTGATGCCCAGTGGATACACGGATTAAGTGTCTGAACAGGTTTATGTAATACAGCAGAGAACTTAAAACAGTCACTGGGGCGTGAACTGTGAGAAGAATAACAAAGCAGTTTGGGTTATATAAAGTAACATTGGATGTTTGCTGACGTGACTGTCAGAGCTGAAGGTTTACACAGGGCACACTCTACATGCTTTATCAAAAGCAAGGATGAGACTGTGCTGAGTATGACACTGTTCAAACATGAGCCAAAGAGAACAAGGGCACAGAGGTATGCGAGGCTGAATAGGAAACGCAGCCATGGTGAGAGCCACGTGACAGCAACGGGAAGAACCCAGATGGTGATTTGGGGATATGTAAGGCTCTAAAGGTGGAGAAGGCAATGGCACCCCACTCCAGGACTCTTGCCTGGAAAATCCCATGGACGGAGAAGCCTGGTAGGCTGCAGTCCATGGGGTTGCTAAGAGTCGGCACGACTGAGCGATTTCACTTTCACTTTTCACTTTTATGCATTGGAGAAGGAAATGGCAACCCACTCCAGTGTTCTTGCCTGGAGAATCCCAGGGACGGGGGAGCCTGGTGGGCTGCTGTCTATGAGACTGCACAGAGTCGGACACGACTGAAGCGACTTAGCAAGGCTCTAAAGGTGGAGAAGGCAATGACACCCCACTCCAGTATTCTTGCCTAGAGAATCCCAGGGATGGGGGAGCCTTGTGGACTGCCGTCTATGGGGTCGCACAGAGTCGGACACGACTGAAGGAAGCGACTTAGCAGCAGCAGCAAGGCTCTAAAGGAGCCACATGGAAATATCAAAGGAGCCCATTCTCATCTGCCAAGGCAAAGTGGAAAAATAAGAGAAATGGCAGGAATGACATGGTTTTCTAAGCAGATGTTTCTAATTCCTGGTCCATGTTTCTGATCCAGTTCTGGAATGCATTGATGGATATCAATGCCGGAGTCAGAGCTGGAGACACACCAGAGCATTCTATGAGCGGGGCAGGTCAAAAGACAGAGGGACAGAGATCAACACTACAGGGCCAAGTCATTAAAGCCAGCAAAGGGGAAAGCTTTGAGCTTAGCTCCTGGGTCATATTCCATGCTGTTAAGTCTCTATCTAGTCACTTAGACTCTTGCGGTCTTCCTTCCTTCATCCAAGATGGAGAGGCTTGGTAATGAGGCCTTCCTATATGCAAACTCCACCAAGGTGGTGGAGAAAGTGCTGCATAATCAGCTGCTTCACTCCTTGCAAAAGCAGGCAATGTGGAAGGTTGAATAACTGCAGGACTCCCACTTGAAAAGTGAGTATTATAAGAAGATTTTAAGATTAAGCACAAATAATGGCTTTAGTCCCGGTCTCGGGATGTGGGGACCACAGGAGTCAAAGGAAGCCAAAATTGACAATGCAAAAATGAAAGCACTTCAAAAAATAGCTTTGCTATTCTCCGTGGTAGTCCAGGCTTCTGATGAATACTTAATCTTTAGGGAAATCCATCCCAGTGGCAAATCTAAAACAGTTGATGTTCAGCCCCACTGAGACTAGACTGTGTAAGGCTTTTGTAAGGGATAGAGTACTTTCACGGTAAGCAACAAAAATAAATGTAGCTAACAAGAAAAAAAAAGGAAATTTATTTGAAGGATGCTGATGGTAAAGAACAAGGCTTAAAACCTGGCAGCTGCAGGCACATAAGCTGCAGGAACTACTCAAAGAGCCTCTGCCACTGACATACGTACCCCATTATTTCCCCCTTTATGTTGCTCTACTTAAGATTCACAGTGCCAGAGAGGGGCTGCTGAAATTAGCATGGGTCACGTGTCTGCCCTCCAAGTAAAGTGAGCCACCTAGATGTCTAGAGCCCCTGAGAACAGGTACATGAAGAGAGGTAATTTCCTAAAAGGATATCAGGAACTGGTGTGAAAGAAGAATGGATGCTGGGCAGTGCAGAACAAGCAAAATCATTCATCTGGCTCGATCAGGACAACAACAACAAACATATCAACTTAAGAATTTCAATGCAGAAGCAACTAATTCATATCAGGAGAGAGGAGGACAAAAACCCACTGTGACAGAGAATTTTGCATGTCAGTTTGGACCACGCAGTGCCTGGACATTTGGTCAAACATTATTCCGGAAGTGAGGATGTTTCTGGATGTAGCACTGACATATATACACTGCTGCTGCTGCTGCTCCTTTGTCACTTCAGGCATGTCCAATTCCGTGTGACCCTATGAACTGCAGGCCAACAGGTCTCTCTGTCCATAGGGATTCTCCAGGCAAGAATAATGGAGTGGGTTGCCATGCCCTCTCCAGGGGATCTTCCTGACCCAGGGATCGAACCCGAGTCTCCTGCATTGCAGGCAGATGCTTTACCACTGAGCCACCAGGGAAGCCCTGACATACATACATTACCANTGGAACAATAGACTGGTTCCAAATAGGAAAAGGAGTACGTCAAGGCTGTATATTGTAACTCTGCTTATTTAACTTATATTCAGAGTACATCATGAGAAATGCTGGGCTGGAAGAAGCACAAGCTGGAATCAAGTTTGCTGGGAGGAATATCAATAACCTCAGATATGCAGATGACACCACCCTTATGGCATAAAGTGAAGAACTAAAGAGCCTCTTGATGAAACTGAAAGAAGAGAGTGAAAAAGTTGGCTTAAAGCTCAACATGAAATTAAAAGATGCTTACTCCTTGGAAGAAAAGTTATGACCAACCTAGATAGTATATTCAAAAGCAGAGACATTACTTTGCCGACTAAGATCTGTCTAGTCAAGGCTATGGTTTTTCCAGTAGTCATGTATGGATGTGAGAGTTGGACTATAAAGAAATTCAGTGCTGAAGAATTGATGCTTTTGAGCCTTGGTGTTGGAGAAGACTCTTGAGGGGCCCTTGGACTGTGAGGAGATCCAACCAGTCCATCCTAAAGGAGATCAGTCCTGGGTGTTCATTGGAAGAATTGATGTTGAATCTGAAACTCCAATATTTTTGCTACCTGATGAGAAAAGCTGACTCATTTGAAAAGACCCTGATGTTGGGAAAGATTGAAGACAGGAGGAGAAGGGGACAACAAAGGATGAGATGGTTAGATGGCAACACCGACTCAATGGACATGAGTTTGGGTAAACTCCGGGAATTGCTGATGGATAGGAGGTCTAGCGTGTTGCGGTTCATGGGTCACAAAGATTTGGACATGACTGAACAACTGAACTGAACTGAATGTGAGTGGGCTGCATCTAATCAGTGAGGCCATGAATAAGACTAAGTGAACTACTTTTTGTCTTGAACTAAGACACAGGGTTTTTTCTGCCTTCAGATTTTCCATTCCTTCAGCCAGATCAGCTCTACTTGGCTATCAAGCTTGTTGGCGTTCATCTGAAACTCAAGCCTTCAGCTCTACTAAGTCACGAGCTTGCCCGTTGCGAACCTGAGAACTTGTCAGCTTCCACAACTGTGTGAGACAAATCCTGATAAGGAATAAATTAATAGTCTTCTGGTTTTGTTTCTCTGGAGAAACCCAATACACTCATGTCCTTAAAGTGGAGATATGGAAGTAATCCTTCCTCTTCCCCTGCAGCATTTAAAGGCGTCTGCCTTGTACTATAGTCATTTCACGAATGCTCCAGATGGCGCTAGTGGTAAAGAACCTGCCTGCCTAGAACAGGAGACTTAAGAGACGCAGGCTCGATCCCTGGATCGGGAAGATCCCCTGGAGGAGGGCAGAGCAACCCACTCTAATATTCTTGCTTAGAGAATCCCATGGACAGAAGAACCTGGTGGGCTACAGTCCGTAGGGTTGCAAAGAGTTGGACAAAACCAAAGTGACTTGGCACACACGCACGAGTATCATTTGTCTTTCTGCAGTAGACACTGGACTTGGAATCAGAAACGAGGCGCCGGTCTATGTTCGATGCAGGATGCAGGATGCTTGGGGCTGGTGCACGGGGATGATCCAGAGAGACATTGTGGGGTGGGAGGTGGGAGGGGGATTCAGGATTGGGAGCTCGTGTACATCTGTGGTGGATTCATGTTGATGTATGGCAAAGCCAATAGAGTATTGTAAAGTAAAGTAAAAAATAATAATAATAATAAAGTAATGCTGGAAGATAAAAAGAAAACAAATTTTGAGTACTAACTTTGACATAAATTTAACCTTGGGAAAACTGCAAGAACCTTTAACCTTTAGCTATTCCATCTGCCAGATTTGGACAATAACACCTATATAAAGCATGATAGTTTTTAGAAATAAATGACATAATTAAAGGAAGTGTCCAGCTGATACCTAGTAAACAGTAGAGGTTTAATGAATGCTTGTAACACCTCATATGGAACATAAATCAGGGCAGGGTCCATGTTGTCTACTCACCTATTCCGCAAAGTGCTGGGCATAATAGACACTTGATAAATATTTGTGAGCAAAAATGAAATATACAGATAAAAATGTTTCTTTGAAGTTTGAAAATTATACATACCGCTATGTGCATGGAATGAAATGTGAATGAACAGACTGGCCAAATAATATTAAGCAACAGCACACAACATGAGATCTCAGCAGAGAAATGAGCAATCGGGCAAGACAAGTATAGTCTTCTAGGAAGAAGAATTTAACATCCTGCTGATAAAAGTGTAATCTTCAAGATAAATGACAGGCCCGATGCTGCATGGAGGGATGTGTGGTAGGAGAGATTTTCTATCCTCTTCAAAAAAATTTAAATTGAAGTTGAAGAAGGTGATTTCTTAAATGTTATTGACATGAACTCAGGTGAGCATGCCATAGTTCACTATTATCACTAAAGATCAGTTTCAGTGCAGTCACCTGCTGACGATGCAGGAAAAGTAATATTTGCATCACATATCTGAGAATTTTCAGGGCCAATGGTTTTAGTTTACCCTCTGCTTTAACTATTCATATGAATTGTATTTACATCAAATGAAAATAAACTTTCTGTGATGTCACAAAAACAGATTTCTTGAAATCCTTCAATGATTTTTAGCCACAGTGAAAGACGCGGAGTGCTAAGTCCTGATTCCGGTATTGTAATATTTTCTGTATGGCCAGCAAAATTTGAAGTCAGTGAAAAGAAAAAGCCTCTCAGAGTCATAAAACAGAAGTATATAAATTCTTTAAGATTCTCTATTCTGTCCATTTTAAGAAAANAGTGCTAAGTCCTGATTCCGGTATTGTAATATTTTCTGTATGGCCAGCAAAATTTGAAGTCAGTGAAAAGAAAAAGCCTCTCAGAGTCATAAAACAGAAGTATTTAAATTCTTTAAGATTCTCCATTCTGTCCATTTTAAGAAAACTTAGACCCAACAAGAATATGAAACTTTCCAATATTTACAGGACTCATTTGGAACATGGTTCCGACTATCTGATGCATTTAATTCATTCTTTAAGAAAATACTAACTAAGAATCACCTTGTGACAGGCATTGTCTAGAAGCTGAAGACAGAGGGAGAAAGAACAACCTCTCGTGAAACTTATACTTTAAAAGAGAGAATCGAACAAGTAAATAAGAGAGTCTTAGATAATGAGAAATTCAATGAAGGTAACAATTCAGGATGATATATCAGAGAGTGATGTGGATGCCTCCAGAGAAGGAGTGAGTTGGCAGCAAAGAAGTCTCCCAAGAAAGCAACATCTGTGTTTAATCAGTGATCACAAAGAATCAGTCTTGGGAAGACCCAGTAAAGGGTCTTCTAGGCAGGGAAATAGCAAGTGCATAGTCTTTAGAATGGCATACACTTGACAAATTTAAGGGACAAAGGGAACGCCAATGGGGCTGAAGCATGCGGCTAAAGAAGCTAGTAGCATCAGACTGAGGTGTTTACAGCCATGAGGAGGAACTGGAACTTTATTTGAAACCCAAAGGACACTCCCAGTGCAGCGCTTTCAAGACCAGTATTCCTCATTATCATGAGGCTGAACTTTCTCTGGCAACGAATGGCTCTACTTCTGGAAAAATAACTAAAAAGCAGGTTTGGCTCTTTGCTGTACGATTTTATTTATCCGTAACACGAGGTTGTTCAGTAAGCCCAATGATTCCATAAAACAGATTCCCTTGGATGGTTCAATCCATTTAATCTACCGAAGGGGTGCCATTTGTTTCTCCTGGGCTGATGCAGCGTTGTCTGTCCAACCTGGACATTATGCAGTCGTCTGGGAAGCAAAAGCCCAGCGACTGAGAAATGATGGATGGCTTACCTCTGAGGAGGACACTTTTCTCAATGAATCCGCATCAGCAACACCAAGCCTTCCAGCTTCTTCTCTGGAACAGAGGCCAACTCCACAGGCTCCTTAGAGACAGGAGTAATTTCTGCTCACATTTTTCCTGCCTGAGAAACAGAGAGAGACAGCTCTGTTTTAAATCAAGCCCCTGGTCCAAGGCTTGCCTCTATCCTATAATGGAAATTAAACGAAACAACTGAAAGTTGTTTTGACTTACACCCAAAGGTATAAGGCATTCAATGAGCAACTGGGGGGAGGTGGTGATGCTGGGAGTGGCCAAGTCCAGGTACTATGTCAGATCACCTTTTTAGTTCTTTGTTACAGAAAATAGGATCCATTTATAGATCAGATTTTCTACCAGAATCCCATCCATTAGAATTCCTCCACAACCTTAATTCAATCTCCAGAGGATCTATTTTATAAATCTTTTTTCCATCTCTCTCTGCCAAGCAAAGAGAGGAGAAGACAAGGATCAGGAAGCATGCATGTTGGGGTGGGTCAGCCTGATGTAAGAAAAGAGACCTTCCCTTGTGTAGTTATACTGATCCTGCAAAACTTTATGTTCAATCTCATATCTCAGAAGTAAATCAGACATCAAATAAAAATAGTGATAAATGCCAGGAATTAACTATAAAATAATACCCTATGGGATGAAACAACAATGATGATAGCAAAGTATTATTTATTAAGCACTAAGTGCTAACCAATACTAAAAGTGCATTTGATACTTTTTCTTATTTATTCCTCAACATGACCTTGTGAAACTGATGGTCTAGAAAGTGGTAAAAGTGGAATCCCAATCTTTTTAATTGCAAGGCCTATGCTCTCTCTCTTTTTCAAAACAGATCTTAGTTCCCCAACCAGGGATTGAACCTGTGTCCCCTGCAGGAGTGCAGAGTCTTAACCACTAGATCACCTGGGAAGTCCCTCAAGGCCTATACTCTTAACCAAAATTGGAAAATATATTAAAATTATAAACTTTTTGTTTGAAAGGAAAAATTAATTCTATTTGCAGAGGGCAGAAACATTGCAAACACGAATGATTATTTTCTGCTCTATCCCTTATATCAGAAGTCAGCAAACTACAGTCTGTGGGCCAAATTGAGGGCTCCATCTGATTTTGCAAATAAAGTTTTATTGGAATACAGCCTTGCCCATTTGTTGATACACTGTCTATGGCAGTTTTTATACTAAAACAACAAAGTTGAGTAGTTGCAGTAAAGGCCATCTGGACCACAATGTCTAAAATATTTATTATCTGGCTCTTTATAGCAAATATTTGTTGACCCTTGCCCTATATTTCCAATAATTTCCTTCACACAAAGATCTTGAGCTTAAAGGCCCGAGAGTCCTGGGGCATCCCTGCTGTAAACAAATGACTATACAAGACAGATACTTTGGCAGAGGCTGTTGGTGTCCTGGCAAGATTCCCGTCCTTTGCCTACTGCTATGGAGTTTGGTTCTCAGCCACTTACAGAGGCTTCCTGACTGGGGGTCACCCTCCTGGAAATGCTGGTGAGCTTGCGGCCTCCTTCCAGGGAAGCCCACAGCCAGCGACTGACTGGTATGGAATATGAAACAACTCGCAACCTTCTTCCAGATGGAACAAGTACATGATGTCATGATCCATAGCTCCCTGTGGGTCCGGGCTTAGACCAGGCTTCAGCATCTTTGAAGAGCTTCTTCCCCTACCCCATCCTGCTTTCCTCATTCCTCCTCAGGTTTTGCCTGCAGCACTCTATCAAATCTGCTTCTTCATTACAAACTTAAGATGCACGGCACACGTACACAAGGAATAGTATGTTGACATAAAACCCAAGAGAAATGTGTGGAAATAAGATGTGTATTGTGAAATGATGTGATGAAGTTGGGAAGTTGGTATAGAAGAGCAATTTTTTTTCCTCCTAGATTCAGTAATGGGGATCTGCAAACTAAACTGACAAATGACCAATTAACCAGAGCAAAGGGTTTATTTTGTAGCACATGAGAGCTAACAAAAGAGGTAGCTGGCTCCTTAAATAGTTCAGGTTAGAGGCTTATATACCTAATTTAATAAAGGAAAGGGGGTGGGGAGGAGAAAAGATGCTCTTAAGAACAAATAGGGGATTTTTTTTTTCAACAAAAGATAAATGGTATTTTAGAAGACCAATTGGGAGATAAGAAAATCTGTAATGTTTGACTATACAAATACAAGTGGACTGCTGTCTACTTTAGGGCCATAAAACTCTCCCAGAAAAGGAATTGGGGGTAGATTTTATTCTCATCCCTCCTTCTGGGAAAGACCTGCCCTGAAAAAGAAATTTATGGTAGCTTTATTGAAACTCCAGTACTTTGGCCACCTCACACGAAGAGCTGACTCATTGGAAAAGAGTCTGATGCTGGGAGGGATTGGGGTCAGGAGGAGAAGGGGATGACCGAGGATGAAATGGCTGGATAGCATCACGGACTCAATGGAAGTGAGTCTGAGTGAACTCCGAGAGATGGTAATGAACAGGGAGGCCTGGCGCGCTGCGATTCATGGGGTCGCAAAGAGTCGGACACAACTGAGCGACTGAACTGAACTTATTTCCCAGAAGCTGCTGCTTAAGGGAAACTTCAAGAAGGCTTCTTTCTGGGCCTATTGAGTCTCAGAGTCCTACATCTCGAAATAACCCACATGCCAAAGTAGCATATTCCGATCACTGTCCACATCAACTCTGGAGTTCCGAGTGAAGCCCCAGATTGGAGGGAAGAATTAGGAGAAAGGAGAGGTGCCACTGTCGAGCGCTCTTCTACTCTAGGCTGATGTATCTTCTGTGCAGAGAACAAACCCAGAGGAAATTCGTTTCTTCCTTTGCCCCACCACACTGCCTCTCACCCATAGCACAGCACCTCTGGCTCCAATCTGAGCAACTATACAAGGGCATGCATGCTCGGTTGTGTCCAACTCATTGCAACCTCATGGATGGTAGCCCACTAGGCTACCATGTCCATGGGATTCACCAGGCGAGAATACAGGAGTACTGGGGCTCTTCCTGACCCAGAGTTCCAACCTGAGTCTTTGGGATCTCCTGCATTAGCAATCAGATACGCTACCACTGAGCCACCTGGGAAGCTCCTTAGCAACTATAAATGCCCCTCAAAGCTTGAGAACTTTGCATCAGGGTGATTTCATTGACTGCCCTTGCAAGCTTTGCCAGCCTACATCTCCATCAGCAGAGGACTCAGAAAGAACAGCAAATGACAACTGAACATAAAAGAATGGTCCATTTAAAAATATGTTTTGGAACGCCCCTAGTGGTCCAGTGACTAAAACTTTACCTGCCAATGTAAGGGGTGCAGGTTCCTGTAGCTCAGGCCCCTTGTGCCTTGGGGCCAGAAAAACAAAACATAAAACAGAAACAATGCTGTAACACATTCAATAAAGATTTTAAAAATACTCCACATCAAAAAAAATCTTTTTTAAAAAAGTTAATAAATGTATGGCAGATGGCAGCACAATAATGTAATTATCCTCCAATTAAAAAAAAAGAAAAAAGGTATTTGTATCTGATTCCTATCCTGACATGATTCTTCTCACGGGAACCTGGCAAGTTTGCTGCAGTGAAGAAAACAAGAACAGTTCTCCTCTTCGAAACAAGTGCACAATGTGTCATGTGGCTTTTAGCTAAACTGTGTGGTTGATTGTTTTACTTACATATCTGAGGCCTAAAAAAAAAAAGAAAAAAGAAAGATAACCTTCTTGGGGTTTCTCTCTCCTACAATAATCACCCCATGACCACACCCTGAGAGAAACTATACCCACCCTCCAGCACACTCACACTCCCCAGGACAGACAGCCCACTGGAAGGTCCATTAATAAACATCCCGAGGCATTCGCTTTAGCTGAACAATTGAGAAAAATTTCTAAGAGACTGAACTATATGTGAGCTAAATTGGCTTTAAAAATGCTTTTCAGAGCAGAGGGAACAACATTTGCAGCATAATCACTTTCCACCTTGACATTAATTATGCACCGTGGTGTTGAGAGCACCTCTGAGCCAGGAAAATAAGTGTTTGTAAAGTAAACATGTCAAGCAAGGCAGAACATTGTAAAGTGAAGAAAATATTAAATACAATCTGTTATGATCCATTTCTCTGCTCTTCTTTTCTTCATGAATCTCCTACCTTCAACCTACACAGGGACAGCATTTCCCTCTTCAAAGAGAGATGAGGTGACTCATCAATGCATATAGTTTGGATTTCTTGAAAGACAAAAAGAAAAGGAGGTGCTTTTTTCCACTTTGTGATTGAAAAGAAAGGGGGCTTGCTGATTTAAAGAGCCCCACAGCCTTAGGGAAGCTTTAGAAAGCATTCCCGATAGGAACAGTTCCATTTCTCTACAGCCCCAGGAACTGTAATTTCACTGCCCTTTCTTCATCGTCAAGGACTTTTCGCCTGATGACAGGGTGCTAGCAGCTCCTGAGCTTGCCTTCTTCCTGATCCTCACTTCTTCATTTAGTGTCAGTAGCCCTCGTAGGCGGCATCTTCATGAACTGATACGAATAAAGGTCCAGCACCACAAAAGATTCCAGCTTCAATAAGAGGCTTAATGAGAATATCCCACTATTCATAAGGAAAAAACCTAAGATAGCATCCAAAATATTCAGAAGATTCCACGGTTTTCAAAATAATTTTTAGCCACTCCAACTAAACCTTATGATGCAGCCCGATTTAAAATACACAGAGAGAGAGAGAGCTAAAGGCAGTGCATCCCCTGGTTTGAGCTGGGTATCATACCTTGTTTACACAGCCACCGCCACCACCCCTCCATACTGTGTGGGTAACTCCAAGGAGCTCTCAGGGGGTCTGCTAAACTCAGTTAAAAATCAATGACTTAATCCAATCACAACACGTGATTTGCCTTTTGGATAAAGAAGTTACCCACACTGACAATAGGTCTATAAAAATCNGCCACCACCCCTCCATACTGTGTGGGTAACTCCAAGGAGCTCTCAGGGGGTCTGCTAAACTCAGTTAAAAATCAATGACTTAATCCAATCACAACACGTGATTTGCCTTTTGGATAAAGAAGTTACCCACACTGACAATAGGTCTATAAAAATCATCTTCTTCTAAAACCATTCTACAGAAAACCATCTCTGTCTAACAAGATTTTACCCACTGGAAGACTGGTGAAATACAATTTTCTGAAAAATACTGCCTTTACTTCGTTCGCTATAACTATGAACAAAACATCTCTGCCAGAAATCTCACCTTGATAGAATCTATGAGCATATTAGAAGATCATAACATTAAAAAAAGAAAAAAAGAAGGTAGAACTAATTTCAGATGAACCTCTCAAATTTTTTAAAGCAGGCAAAGCTACCTAGAGGTCAAAAACATTTACATTTTCTTTGAGAAGGAAACTGAAAAATACTCAAGAGATGTGAGAGATAACTGAAGAATTCAAAGTGACCACAAATGGCAGTTCACTGGGGTCAAGTGTGGAGTATCTAGGATACAAAAAGATAGTCTACTCATTAGTAAACAGACCCATCCATAAGTAAGAGACAAACAAGATAAACTTTTGTTTAATTAGAAAGGGAATCAGGAAGAAACTGAATTGCATCCATATGTTTGAAATTCTGCTAAGAAGTAGATTGCTCAGTTTTGCTCCAAGAGCAAAATGAGTGGTGTTTATAAGACGCCAGATTTTATGCTAATATAAGAAAGTTTTTCAAACTAGAGTTGATAAAACAAACTTGAGAGGTATGAAGTTTCTAATACTAGTGGTATAAAATCAAATGCTTAGAACCTTAATGGGGATTCTTGGATAGTTTCTGGTGCTTGGTATAATGCCAGAGAAGGTGTGGAGAAAGGGAACTATAATACACTGTGGGGTGGGATTTACATTCCCACCACTATGGAGAAAAGTATAGAGGTTCCTAAAAAACTAAAAACAGAGCTACCATATGACCCAGAAATTCCACTCCTACATT
The DNA here is from genome assembly GCA_006410875.1 of Neotragus pygmaeus. Lineage (NCBI taxonomy): Eukaryota > Metazoa > Chordata > Mammalia > Artiodactyla > Bovidae > Neotragus > Neotragus pygmaeus. The sequence goes on from SJYV01050430.1 coordinate 75,196, forward strand.
CTAGGAATNCACTCCAGTACTCTTGCCTGGAAAATTCCATGGACGGAGGAGCCTGGTAGGCTTCAGTCCATGGGGTCGCAAAGAGTAGGACACGACTGAACAACTTCACTTTGACTTTTTACTTTCATGCATTGGAGAAGGAAATGGCAACCCACTCCAGTATTCTTGCCTAGAGAATTCCAGGGATGAGGGAGCCAGGTGGGCTGCTGTCTATGGGGTTGCACAGAGTTGGACACGACTGAAGCGACTTAGCAGCAGCAGCATCTAGATTTGTCATTGCTGGCAAGGATTGAAGACAGGAGGAGAAGGAGAAAAGACAGAGGATGAGATGGTGGGATGGCATCACTGACTCAATGGACATGAGTTTGGGAAAACTCCGGAAGTTGGTGATGGACAGGTAGGCCTGGCGTGCTGCAGTCCATGGGGTCATAAAGGGTTGGACATGACTGAGCAGCTGAACTGAACTGAACTAGGTTTGTCATAACTTTGCTTCTAAGAAGGAAGCAACTTTTAATTTTGTGGCTTCAGTCACAGTCTGCAGTGATTTTGGAGCCCAAGAAAATAAAATCTGTCACTGTTTCCATTTTTTCCACATCAATTTGCCATGAAGTGATGGGACCAGATGCCACGATCTTTGTTTTTTAATGTTGAGTTTTAAGCTAGCATTTTCACTGTCCTCTTTCATCCTCATCAAGAGGTTCTTTAATTCCTCTTCACTTTCTGCCATGAGACTGGTATCATCTGCATATCTGAAACTGTTATTTCTCTCAGCAATCTTGATCCTAGCTTGTGAGTCATCCAGCCTGGCATTTTGCAAGATGTACTCTGCATATAAGCTAAACAAACAGGGTGACAATATACAGCTTTGACATGTTCCTTTCCCAATTTTGAACCAGTCCATTGTTCCATGTCTGGTTCTAACTGCTGCTTCTTGTCCTGCATACAACAAACTGTGGAAAATTCTTAAAGAGACGAGAATACCAGACCATCTTACCTATATCCTAAGAAACTTGTATGCTGGACATGAAACATGTACAGCCAGTGTTTTTCCATTAAAATTTGCTTCTCACATAAGAATAAGTCAAAGACACGAGGTGAGAATCATGCCTCTAGTGGGTGAGCTTGTCCTGTGGAACATAACTTGGCCTCCTCATTTCAGGCAGCTCCTACTTGTTTGCTCTAACAAATTTAGATCTGGGCTTCAAGGAATAAAGACTAGATGTCCTTCTTTAGAAGCAGTATCATGGCATTCTCAGCATTTAGCTGTAAAATTACCCAACTGCTTAATAGTCCTCAAATCATCCATGGCATTCCAATGTCATCTCTGCCAACAAGTTTTTGCTCTTCAGTCACCAAGTCGTGTCCTACTCTTTGTAATCCCATGGACTATAGTAGCATACCAGACTTTCCTGTCCTTCGTTATCTCCCAGAGTTTGCTCAAACTCATGTCCATTGAGTCAGTGATGTCCTTCAGTCTCCTGTCACCCCCTTTTTCTCCTGCCCTCAATCTTTCCCAGCATCAGGGTCTTTTCCACTGAGTCAGTTTTTTGCATCAGGTAGCCAAAGTATTAGAGTTTGAGCTTCAGCTTCAGCATCAGTCCTTCCAGTGAATATTCAGAGTTGATCTCCCTTAGGATGGACTGGTTGGATCGCTTTGCAGTCCAAGGGACTCTCAAGAGTCTTCTCCAAACACCACAGTTCAAAAGCATCAGTCCAACTCTCACATCCATACATNGTATTAGAGTTTGAGCTTCAGCTTCAGCATCAGTCCTTCCAGTGAATATTCAGAGTTGATCTCCCTTAGGATGGACTGGTTGGATCGCTTTGCAGTCCAAGGGACTCTCAAGAGTCTTCTCCAAACACCACAGTTCAAAAGCATCAGTCCAACTCTCACATCCATACATGACTACTGGAAAAACCATAAGTTTGACTATATGGACCTTTGTTGACAAAGTGATATCTCTGCTTTTTAATACATTATCTAGGTTTGTCAGAGTTTTTTTTCCCAAGGAGCAAGCATCTTTTAACTTCATGGCTGCAATCATCATCTGCAGTGATTTTGGAGCCCAAGAAAATAAAATCTGCCACTGTTTCCACTTTTTCCCCATTTTTTGCCATGAAGTGATGGGACCAGATGCCTTGACCTTAGTTTTCTGAACATTGAGTTTTAAGTCAGATTTTTCAGTCTCCTTTTTCAAGAAGCTCTTTAATTCCTCTTCACTTTCTGCCATTAGAGTGGTATCAGCTGCCTATCTGTGGTCGTTGATATTTTTCCCAGCCATCTTAATTCCAGCTTGTGATCAACCAACCCAGCATTTTGCAGAAATGATGTAAAATTAAAGAACTACTGTGGACCAGCAGTTGGGAATGGCACCCTCAAATCCTTCTTAGTACCTTCACATTCTCAGAAATAGCACATCACAGTTCAATGTTTTCTGTCCTAGGCTCTACTTCATCACACAATGTTAGAGACAGTTGTATTCCTATCTCTCTTGCTAGAGGATGAACATCCTGACTGGACAGACTAAATAAAGATTATTCACCTTTTCAAATCCAGCAATTGACACACTGCCTGTAACAAAGCAGAGGCTCAGAAAATCTTAACAACATCCATTGGCTTGGAACCATCTTTTTCCAGAAGAATTAACCTTTGTTAGAAACCATTGCTGATTCAAACATTGGCAAGAACCATTTTTTTACTCTACTGACATACAGTTCTTTCCCCATTTCAAAGGTGTTTCTTTCAAAATAAATCTGCTCAGTGCAGAGCTCAGGTGTTGACAGTCACTGGATGTATATGTTTTCATCAGTTGCAGAACTTCCAGTATGGTAAGGGGTGTGAGTTGAAATTAATACAAACATTTCCCCAGTGTCCCTAACACTAAGAGAGAAAAAATCTTAAATTTTCAACATTTGGTGAAAACATAATGAATTCATAATATTCCAAGAGAAATAAGGTTTGTCTAAATAGTTTTGTCAATGGTCATGGAAATACATGCTATACCAACCTATTTTAAACAGAAACAGAAATTTAAGAGCTCCTTTAAATGTGAATGAACTGACAGCCTGTATTTTCTGTTATTATTCTAATCATCCACCTACAAAACCACAGTGAGCTCCCCTCATTAGTTTTGGCTTTTTGGAAAAATATAGCTGTCTGAGGTGACAGAAGCAGAAGTAGCATGCTAAATTTACATGCATTCACTTCAGTTAGGGCTTTTTCCCCTTTTTCTTTGCACAAGTGCTAATGCCAGCCCTCACTAGAAAAATAACAATAATAAATACAATAATAATATAATAATAAATACTTTAAATTTAATAGGCTGAAGCATTAGGACACCCATAAGCCGAGAGAATGTAAATAATCTTGCCAACAAATACAGGATGCAAAGTATTCTATAAAATAAAGGTCCTGACTGCCACATGCCCAAATTTACTACTCCCAATGGGAAAATGAGAGGATCTGCTTGGTGATATTTCTCAGGATTTTAACGAGAGGTAGACAGGAAGGAGTAAGCGGACGTTAAGTTGCATACAAACCCTTACGTCTACTACTGCTACTATATGTACACACATATGTGTAGATATTATATATCTACACATATATTATAGACATAGATAATATATATTATAGATATATCTGTGTATATATATAATATCTACAAGTACAAATATGTGTCTGTGTGTGTGTGTGTGCTCAGTCATGTCCAACTCTTTGCAATTCCATGGACTGTAGCCCACAAGGCTCTTCTGTCCACTGAATTTTCCAGGGAAGAAGACTGCAGCCCACCTCTGTCCATGAGATTTTCCAGGCAAGAATACTGGAGTAGGTTGCCATTTCCTACTCAGGGGAACTTCCCTACCCAGTGATTGAACCCTCATCTCTTATGTCACCTGCATTGGTAGGTGGGTTCTTTACCACTAGCGCCACCTGGGAAGCCCTACCCTTAGCGGTTTTTAAAAGCCAGAGGAATGAAGATGAATCTAGAGTATAGAAGACATTCCAGAAAGGCATTCGCTAGGAAATGGAGGGAAGAGGAAAAGTCCTAAAATCTTTCTTGACTATATGCAACTACACTTCCCTACAAAATCTAAAATGTGATTTGGAAATGACTTTATTTTTTCTAATTAACTCATGTAAAAAATATGAAAACTATTTAAAGAGTAACTATCCTTTATTATACCAATTCCCAGAGATGATTTCTGTGAACATTGTGCTGTATTTCCTTCCAGATATACATACATGTGCATGTTTCATATCACTGAGATATACCAAATATATAATCTGTGTGTCCTGCTTTTACTTACTTTTCCAATGCTATTAAAATATTCCTGAGTATATCACTATATTGATGTACTATTGTATAGTCAGAGATTTACTCAGTGTTGACTATTCCTGCTATTTCCAATGGATCAACTGTTTCAAGAATTCATTGGAATTCATAATCACTAATAATTGGAAGCAAGATGTCTTTCAACAGTGATGGATAAACTGTGGTACATCTATACAAAGTCATAATATTCAGTAATAGAAAGGAATGAGCTATTGAGCCACTGCAAAGACAGGGATGAATCTTAAATGCATATTACTAAGGACTGCAAGGAGATCCAACCAGTCCATTCTGAAGGAGATCAGCCCTGGCGTTTCTTTGGAAGGAATGATGCTAAAGCTGAAACTCCAGTACTTTGGCCACCTCATGCAAAGAGTTGACTCATTGGAAAAGACTCTGACGCTGGGAGGGATTGGGGGCAGGAGGTGAAGGGGACGACAGAGGATGAGATGGCTGGATGGCATCACTGACTCAATGGACATGAGTCTGAGTGAACTCTGGGAGTTGGTGATGGACAGGGAGGCTTGGCATGCTGCGAAGAGTCGGACATGACTGAGCGACTGAACCAAACCAAACTGAAGTCAAAGAAGATGGTTGAAAAAGGTGACATACTGTAAGATTTCCACTACACACCATTCTGTAAAAGGGGAAGCTCTAGAGATGGTAAACAGATCAGTTGTTGTCAGTTGCTTTGGGAATGAGAGAGGATTCAGCAGGTGAAGTAAAGAGGAACTGTTTAGAGGAATGAAACTGTTCTACATGATAACTCTATCTGTGAATACATGACACTATTCATTTGTCAAGACTCATCTGACTTAACAGCATGAAGACTGTATCTTAAGATATGGAATAATAAAAATAATTTTAAAAACGATCATCTAGGAGGTCAGGGATCCCATGATGGAAAGCAGACTGTGGCAAAACAATGCATGAAACAACGTCATTTAAGGGGATTTTCTGCCCTAAATAACTTTGAGTAGAGTCTGTAGGCATCTGAGTAGGCATCTGCTGTATAGCTCAGGGAGCCCTACTCAGTGCTCTGTGGTGAAATAAATAGGAAGGAAATCCAAAAAAGAGGGAATGTATATACAAATAACTGATTCACTTAACTGTGTAGCAGAAACCAGCAAAACACTGTAAAGCAACTATACTCCTATAAAAATTAATTTTAAAAATACTGAAGGCAAAACGAACCATACATAAGCACTGTGGCCTTACTGATAAAACTGTTTCCGTGGGAATAAGGATTGACATTTCTGAAACCAATACACATGAACAATCGGAATTGAAGAATTAAGTAATGAACGGTGGGTGTTAAGATTCAGATTCATTACTGTTCTAATGGGAAGTTACAAATAAACATGGGGCTGGAGGCTAAAGTGATCTGTGTCTTAACATTAGAGTTGAAGACATCAGTATGAATTCATATTTACCCTTAATATAAATGTAGATGGTTACATTTAGAAATATGTATAGATATGTGTAGATATGTGGATTAGTACCCACACATATATTTCTTTGCTCCATCAGCTGAGAAGGCCTAGAAGTACTAACTCCATGGTAGAAACAAGCCCAGATCTTGTTTTCTAACATCATTCTTCATTAAAAGGAACAAAGACTCCTTCACTGGAGTGAAGTGAACTCCTTCACAGAAAACACACAAGGTGAGTCTGGATTATCCAGTAGTGCCAGAAAGTAAAGAAGAAAAAAAAAGCATAATGATTGGGCATATCAAAAGGACACAGGAACCAACTTAAAAATCTCCCAAAGCTGGAAAAATTTGAGCAATAAAATAAAGTACTATAGGATCATAACCAACAAGTATAAAATAAATATCTATGAATTCAGACTGCTATAAATAAATTATTAAGTGAATATATTAATAGAGGAAGCTAGGCATATCTTCCATGGAGGAAAAAAAGCCAAAATAATTTATATAAATAATCTGTTCTCAAGAGAGATGCATAATTCCCTATTCTTCCTAGTGGCTTTCTTCCAAAGAGTATGGTATAGAAAAGCAGGGGGGTGGGGGGGAAGAGTAGCTTTACAATGGAGAAATCTGACAAACACTGCCTCAGCAATGTAATCAAGTTCAGTATCAACAGTGATTAGGTCATGCTGATAGCACACACCCTAAATATGATGTGACCACAATGGACTGTCCCTCAGTGATTTTTAGCCCCCGAACGNGAAAGAGAAGGGGGGGGGGGGGGGGGGGAAGAGTAGCTTTACAATGGAGAAATCTGACAAACACTGCCTCAGCAATGTAATCAAGTTCAGTATCAACAGTGATTAGGTCATGCTGATAGCACACACCCTAAATATGATGTGACCACAATGGACTGTCCCTCAGTGATTTTTAGCCCCCGAACGTGCAACCTCACTCTCATCATGAGAAAAATGTCTGAGAAATTCTAATAGAAGAGAAGTCTACTTTAACAAGTGACCAGTCCTTCTCAAAACTGTCAAGGTCAAAAAATCAAAGTAAGTCTGTGTAATTCACAGGTGAGAAGAATCTAAAAAGACATGACCACTAAATGTAATATGATATCTTGGATGGGATCCCAGACAGAAAAAGTTACGTGCAGGCAAGCTCAGTCGTTTCCGAGTCTTTGCAACCCCATGGACTATAGCCCACCAGGCTCCTCTGTCCATAGGATTCTCCAGGCAAGAATACTGGAGCAGATTGCCATATCCTACTCCAGGGGATCTTCCCAGCCCAAGGATTGAACTCGCATCTCCTGAGTCTCCTGCATTGGCAGGCAGATTCTTTACCACTGTGCAACCTGGGCAAGTGAAAGTGAGACTCATTCAGTCATGTCTGACTCTGTTACCCCATGTCCATCTCCAGGCCAGAATATCGGAGGGGGTAGCCTTTCCCTTCTTCAAGGGATCTTTCCAACCCAGGGATCGAAACCAGTTCTCGCACATTGCAGGTGGATTCTTTACCAGCTGAGCCACCAGGGAAGCCCAGGAACACTGGAGTGGGTAGCTTATCCCTTGTCTAGTGAATCTACCTGACCTGCATTGTATGCAGATTCTTTACCAATTGAGCTATCAGGGAAGCCTGTGCAACCTGGCAAGCCCCAAGAAAAAGGTTATTAGATTAAAAATATGGAAATAAAGTATACATTTTAATGAATTATAATGTTATCAATTCTGGTTCATTCATTGTAACAAATATTTCATTAGACAGAAAGATGTTTATGATAGGGAAAACTGGATATGCTACATATAGATGTACTACTTCTTGCAATTTTTCTGTAAATCTAAAACTGTTCAACAGTAAAAATCTGGTTTTAAAACCACTACAAATAATACTTTGGCCACAAAGTGTCATCCGTGTTTCTGATTATTTTTTGAAAACTGCAATTAATTAAAAGCAAATGAATATTTTAAGAGGCCATAGCGTCAATTGCTTACCATTAAGTTTGCATTAATTTACAGTGTGTCAGTAACAGTGTCTGAGAGAGGCTTGCACTCTGTAGAAGCCTTGAATAAAAATGACTTAGATCTTGAATATTTTTCAAAGAAGTCAACTATGTAAAAATGCTAGTTTTATTCAACTTAAAATGAGAATAAGTTACAACAACAGAATAATGTAGTTGGTGAATGTTCAAGGTAGCATCACACTGTATGAATTTACACTCTACTACTTTCTGACTATGTGACTTTAATCTTCAGCTGCTCAAAGCTTTCATCTTTCTCAGTTGCAAAATCGCAATAATCAAACATCCTACCATACGATTTTGAAGAAAATGAAATGAGATGATCTTGGACTACAAGGAGATCTAACCAGTCAATCCTAAAGGAACTCAGTCCTGAATATTCATTTGAAGGACTGATGATGAAGCTGAAGCTCCAATCCTTTGGCCACCTGATGCGAAGAACCAACTCATGGGAAAAGACTCTGATGCTGGGAAAGACTGAAGGCCAGAGGAGAAGGGGGTGACAGAGGATGAGACAGTTAGATAGTATCACTGACTCAATGGATATGAATCTGAGCAAACTCTGGGAGATAGTGAAGAACAGGGAAGACTGGAGGGCTTCCGTCCATGGGGTTGCAAAGAGTCGGACATGCCTTAGCAACTGAAGAGCAACAATAACAACAATGAATACAAATCAGTTAGGACCCTGGCTAAGTACTTGACAGTAAGTAAGTACTTGGCAGTAAGTAAGTACTCAACAGTATTTCTTATTATTGGGTTTTAGACATTCACTCATTTATTTAACAAACATTTATTGAAGAACTACTATGTATCAAGTGCTTTGGAAGATTCTGGAGAGATGATGGTGAACAAAACACAACTTCTACCACTAAGGAGCTTACAGTCTAGCAGTAGTTAGATAAGTGCACACAAAAAGGCAACATTATGTGATAAGTGTGAGAACAGGCCATAAAAGTGTGAGAGCAGGCTGCACTGGAAGCATATGACATGATCAAGAAAGCATTCCTAGCAAAAGGCACAGCTAAGCTAGAATCCGCTGGATCATGGAAAAAGCAAGAGAGTTCCAGAAAAACATCTATTTCTGCTTGATTGACTATGCCAAAGCCTTTGACTGTGTGGATCACAATAAAATGTGGAAAATTCTGAAAGAGATGGGAATACCAGACCACCT
>SJYV01050430.1:85382-127391 GCA_006410875.1 Neotragus pygmaeus
TGATGCTGGGAGGGATTGGGGGCAGGAGGAGAAGGGGACAACAGAGGATGAGATGGCTGGATGGCATCACTGACTCGATAGATGTGAGTCTGAGTGAACTCTGGGAGTTGGTGATGGACAGGGAGGCCTGGCGTGCTGCGAGTCATGGGATCTCAAAGAGTTGGACACAACTGAGCAACTGAACTGAACTGAAGCTAGAATCTGAAGGTTTTATAAGATTTAGCCAGAGGTGAGCTAATTCAGGCTCATACCTGCTTGCTGGAGCTAACTGTGTGTGTGTGTGCTCAGTCATTCAGTTGTGTCTGACTCTATGCAACCCCATGGACTATAGTTTGCCAGGCTTCTCTGCTTATGGAATTTTCCAGGCAAGAATACTGGAGTGAGTTGGCCATTTACTGCTCCAGGGGATCTTCCCTAACCAGAGTTTGAACTTGCATCTCTTGTGTCTCCTGCCAACAAATGACCTTTGCCAACAAAGGTCCATCTAGTCAAGGCTATGGTTTTTCCAATAGTCTTGTATGGATGTGAGAGTTGGACTAGAAAGAAAGCTGAGCACCGAAGAATTGATGCTTTTGAACTGTGGTGTTGGAGAAGACGCTTGAGAGTCCCTTGGACAGCAAGGAGATCCAACCAGTCCATCCTAAAAAAAAAATCAGTCCTGAATGTTCATTGGAAGGACTGACGCTAAAGCAGAAACTCCAATACTTTGGCCACCTGATGGGAAGACCCTGATGCTGGGAAAGATTGAAGTTAAGTCTTCAGTCTTGGAGACTGAAAAGAGAAGGGGAAAACAGAGGATGAGATGGTTGACATCACCGACTCAATTGACTTGAGTTTGAGTAAACTCCAGGAGTTGGTGATGGACAGGGAGGCCTGGCATACTGCAGTCCATGGGCTTGCAAAGAGTTGTACATGAATGAGCTACTGAACTGAACTGTATGTCATGTTCAGTAACATAACATTCTGGTAGCTTGAAGTCAGCCATAGTGAGAATATTTACACCCTGGAAATCCTCAAACGCTGTGAATCAGATCTCTCTCTCTTTCTCACCCCAGGCAGTTGATAAACATTTAGCAGCACAGCCCTACTTTAGTTAATCAAATTTGGAGAAGGTAATGCAGATGGAGGTAAGGAGCATGATGAATTTCGGAAACTGAAAGGAATTAGGCTTGGCTGTAGTGACAAGATACTGTGAAAATCGATAAGTGAAGACAAGATCAGGGTTAGAAACCAAATTAAGGTGTTTAAATTTACCCAGAGGATAACAGGGAGACACTGAAGGGTATGGAGCAGGAGATGGAACCTGGTTTGCATGTAGGGAAGATTCCATCCGGCTTGTTGGAAGGCAGGTGTAAGACTGAAAATAGATATGGTGTGCTTAAAATTGTATTTGTGACACACTTGCATTTGATCCTGGCCTTTTTCTCCTCAGGGTGATATCACTGAAGCGTCATTATCCATTGACAAGTCAAACACTTATGTTTTTTTCTTTTTATGGTCTACCAGGATTTCTCTTGAGCTACATTTTTTTACAAACTGTCATGAAAGAGAAGACTGTAACTTGATAATTTTGACAGTTTCATTACATTTCTAACAGTTCCTGGAATGTCTTCTTCTTCTTGACTTGTATTTATAAGAGCAAAGCCTGGGACTGTGAAACAAATGAAGGGGTTGTTGGGGAAAACAAGGTGAGACATCACTGTGATCTAGACTTGGGTGGAGGTCACTGAAGTTTTGGTGAGTGGCTTTGGAAAATACTTAGGAGGGACTTTCCTGGTCGTCCAGCGGTTAAGACTATGCCTGCCAGTGCAGGGGACACGGGTTTGACCCCTGGTCTGGGAAGATTCCACGTACTAGAGAACAGCTAAGCCCGTGTGTCACAGCTACTTAGCCAGTGTGCCACAAGCATCGAAGTCTGCCTGCCCTGGAGACGGTGCTCTGCAACAGAGAAGCCATCGGAATCAGAAGCCCACACCCTGCAACGAGAGAGTACCCCCACTCTCCACAACTAGAGCATCTATGTGCAGCAAGGAAGACCCAGCACAGCCAAAAATAAATAAAATTGAAAAATACATATATATAGGAGGTAGCTCACGGTGATGGAATGAGTGATGGAGGTGAAAGAGAAGGAAAACTGAAGAGAGATGCTCAGATAACTGGCTGGTCCATGTTTACACCACAAAACAGGAACCCCTGGAGAAATAATAAATGAGAGCCAGGGCGATAGAAGACAGTCCAGAGAACCAGGAGGCACGGCAGTGAGGGAGGCGATCAGAAGAATGGGGTCCGTTTGCTGAGTTTGAAGCGTCTGTCTAAGCTCTAAGAGGAACTGTGCAGAAGGCAGTTGTGTGAGTCTGCCGCTCAAGAGAAAAGCAAAAGCACCTTTAAAAGAAGGCAGGAAGAATCTTTGTCCTGAGAAGCAGGAGACAAAATAAGAGTGGAGCCTTTGGAGCCAAAGGAAGAAAAGACATCTTCAGGAAGGAAGGTCAGTGAGCACTGTCAAAGGCCGTGGGGAGCTCAAGGCAGCAAGGGCTGAGATGTTCCCGCTTGGCCACTTGTACTGCAAGAATGAAGACCAGTCTCGGCAATCATACTGCCAGCTTTCATCATGGCATCTTTGTCTCTGCAAAAGGAACAATTTAACAGGGTGATGAAGACACTTAAGGGCTTATCCAGCTGTAGAAACAAGAAGATGTAGCATGATTCCTAAAACCCCATTTGTGCTATTTCAGTGCACAGCACAGTGATTATTGTCAACAATAATGCATTTTACACTTCAAAGCTGCTAAGAGGCTAGATCTTAAATGTTCTTATCACAAAAAATAAATACTGATTATGGAACATGATAAAGGTGTTACCTTAAGCTACTGTGGTAATCGTATATCAATATGTGAATGTGTCAAACCAATGTGTTGTATACCTTAAACTTGTACAATGTTATATGGCTGTTATATTTCAATAAAGAATTTTAAAAATATAAATTGTCATTGAAATGTACATTTTAGATGGGTGAATTCTATGTCATGTTAATTATGTCTCACTAAAACTATTATGAAATTTCATTTTAAAAAATTTAATGAAATAAAAATCCTCTCTGCATAGGAAGAAAGGNTCCCTCTGCAGGGAGATGAGAGATTATAGGATCGTGCAGTTGGAAGAGAACTTGATGGTCATTTAGGGACAGCATCCCCTCCAGTATAGCAGTGCCAAGAGGCTATCCGGCCAAAACTCAGACACTTGCAGAGATAGGGAACTTCATCCTAAAACTTCATCCTATTTCTGTTCTCATGCAGCTCACAGTCACCTAAGCAAATTAACAGACTCTGTTGAAATACCCAATGTATTCTTTCTACTACCCAGAGATGAATGAGGAAGTAGGTACACATGTATCTACAGTTACGTTGTGATAGCAAAATATTTGAACCAACCTACAGGGCCCACAATGGGAGAAGGCAATGGCACCCTACTCCAGTACTTTTGCCTGGAAAATCCAATGGACGGAGGAGCCTGGTAGCCTGCAGTCCATGGGGTTGCTAAGAGTCAGACACGACTGAGCGACTTCACTTTCACTTTTCACTTTCATGCATTGGAGAAGGAAATGGCAACCCACTCCAGTGTTCTTGCCTGGAGAATCCCAGGGACGGGGGAGCCTGGTGGGCTGCCATCTATGGGGCCGCACAGAGTGGGACACAACTGAAGCGACTTAGCAGCGGCAGCAGCAGCCCTATCTCAAGCTTCTCCAGTTTGACCTATCTCCCTCGATGCAACCCCAAACATACATGACGGTAGGGTTTGCATTTTTCCTCCATCCAGAATTAGCATTTCTACAATCCTTGATCCTTTGTCTGTTTCCAAGCTCCTTCTTTCACCGTGTTTTCTCTCCCCATACATGTTTCTATTTCTCCTTCTCTCCTCCTTCCATCCTTCCTTACTCCTCTCCCTTCCTCCTATGCTATTTTTTTTAAAGATTTTTTTGATGTGGACCATTTTTTCTAGTCTTTACTGAATTTGTTATAATATTGCTTCTGCTTTATGTTTCTGGTTTTTTGGCCCTGAGCCACGTGGGATCTTAGACCCCTGATCAGAGATCGAACCCACACTCCGTGAATTGGAAGGTGAAGTCTTAACCACTGGACCTCCAGGGAAGTCCCCCCCTATGGTCTCTGAAATTAAAGAATTTAAAACAGAAAGAAGGAAATAAGATCCAGCCATATTCCTACCATCCACAATGAACCATTATGAATCTGTTGGTATCTTTTCCAAATATTCTTTTTTTTATATTTACAGTTTAAAATTACTTGATAATACATGAATTACTAGTTCTTAAATACAATTGGAGCATCTCAGTACAGCTAAAACCCCATTATGCTCCCAGCCCTACACACATATTATCATGAACTTAGAATATATACTTCCATCTAAATTTAATTTTTACATACTTATATACGAATGCTTAAAAATATAGAGGACTTCTTGGGCATGTAATTTCTTAAATGGGATATGAATCACTTCATGGCCAGAATTCTCTCTCCAAATCATGTTTTTGAGAAAGCTCTCTGTGGCTACTTATAGCTCAGGTTCATCTGCTTTGATTTCAGTCTTAAAACACGTGTGCAAGTATGTTATCTGTATCCAGTCCCTAGTTGGTGGGCATCTAAGTTGACTCCAGTGTCTTCTATCACAAATAACTCTATAGTGACATTACGTACCTGTATATGACTCCTTGTGCACAAGTGTGTAATAGTTTCTCTGAGGGTGATACCACCTCTTCCTTGAGAAGTGACATGCACTCTTTTTCCTAACAAGGGTGTTCAGCACTGAATCCAGTCTGCTAAATATGGTCCCATCAGAGCAGTCAGTCAATGAAGATTTATTGGAGAACTCATTAGGTGCCACAGTTCTAGGCATAGAGAGAGAATACAAAACAAAAATTACCCCCTACCTACTTAGAGTTTATCATCTCACCTCAGAGACCAACAGTAAGCAAATATTCCAGGTTGTTAAGTAAACATAAATGTGCAATATTCTGTGAAGAAGAATGAGGCAATGGGAGCAATGATAGGAGACCCAGCCCTAGACCAAGATCAGGAAAGGCTTCCTGGAGGAGGTGACGCTTAACTGTGTTCCAAAGGAGGGATGAGTGGAGAGCAGGATGGTAGACAAACATTTCAGCAAAGGAGCTTGTATGCATGCTAAGTTGCCTCAGTTGTGTCTAACTCTTTTCAATCCCATGGACTGTAGCCCACCAGGCTCCTCTGTCCATGGGATTTCCCAGGCAAGAATACTGGAGTGGGTTGCCATGCCCTCTTCCAGGGGAATCTTCCTGACCCAGGAATTGAACCTGTGTCTCTTATGTATCCTGCATTGACAGGCAGGATCTTTACCACTAGTGCCACCTGGGAAGCCTCAGCAGAGGAGAACTAGAAGTACATGTGAACAAGATGTGTCTGTTCCTACCTCAGGACCTTTGCACTGACTATGTTCTCTGGTTGACATACTTTTCAGCCAGTTCCTTTAGGAGATCCTGGAAGCTGTGTGACTCCCCCACATTTGTGGCTTGTGTGACTCCGGCTGTCTCCTGGCACTGATTCTTCCTGTAAGCCGACCACCCAATTTCCCCTTCTTGGTTCCTTTGAGGAAGAGAAAAGTGAGGAACTGCTCTGTCTTTGTTGCTAGGCCTGGTCAAGAGAATCCCTGTTAAAGCACGTAAGGCTCACAGCTTCAAGCATGGACTCTTGAACCGGACTACTTGGATGCAAAGCCCAGGTTTTTTTTCACTTTCCAGCTGTGTGACCTCTGGCAAGCAAACTTCCATTTCAAGCAGGCTGTAAAAATAGGAATTTAAAAATGAACCTATCTATGAAACAGAAACAAAATCAGGGACATAGAGAATAGGCTAGTGGTTGTCAAGGAGGAAGGGGTGGGAGAGGATCAGCGTTAGGGTTGGGGTTAGCAGACGCAAACTCTTATCTACAGAATGGGATAAACAGCAAGGTCCGACTGTATAGCACAGGGAACTATATTCGGCATCGAGTGATTAAACCATAATGGGAAAGAATATGAAAAACAATGTGTATATATGTATGACCGAGTCACTTTGTTATATAGTGGTAATTAACACAGCATTCTAATTCAACTATACTTCAGTTAAAAAATAAATCAAAAACAATAGGGATGAAGGGACTTCCCTGGCAGTTCAGTGGTTGGGACTCTGCGCTTTCAATGCAGGGGGCTTGGGTTCAGTTCCTAGTTGGAGAACTACAGTCCTGCAAGCTACATGGCTGCAGTCAAAAAAAAAAAAAAAAAAAAGGATAAAAATATTCTCCACCACTCAGTTCTAGTGAGAATTAAATGAGAAAATGCATGTAAAGTACTAGGCGTGGAGCCCTGGACACTCAATCAATAGTAACGAAGATAATAATAGTAATAGTAACAACGTGCAGCCACTGCTTGAGAAGAGAGAGAGAGGAAGCAGACAGGCCCCCAGGGAACGAGAAGGGAGAATGTCCCAAGCCGGAGCTCCAGACTGTCCCCAGAGACAAAGGGGAGCAGTTACTGAATGACTGATGACTTCAAGCCCCGGCTGCATTTCCTGGAAGCCTTTAGCCTTGAACCCGAGGGTGTCCCTCCAGCTGGACCGTGGGCGTGGAGCTGCGCAAACACGCCATCATTGATCAGCCACTGTGGTCCAGAAGCTTCCCCAGAGGCCGGGATGTGAGTGAGTGGGAGGTCCCCTTGGGGTCTGGTCAGCTGTGTCTGCACAAGATGCCAGAAAGGAGGATGGGGTTGGTGGGGGGATGCCTCTCAGCCTGGTTCTGTGGGGCCTCTGACCTCTGTTGTCAGGAGCGGACCCTTCCTAACTCCTGACGGGTGCAGGAAGGGAGCGTCAGTATGGTGGGTCCTTGGGAACCTCGAAATCAATAGTAAAAAGTTGACTGTTATTGCACTTTAAATAAATATTAATGCATTGTCCTAATTGTGTATTTTCTTGCTAAAAACATCCTGCGACACTGTGACATGAGTCCTATTCTATTCCTATTTTCTTTTTTAATGATTATTAGCTCAACTCTTTGAGTGCATTCACTTCCCCCCACCACCGTGAGTGTTTTTTGTTTTTTTGGCGTGGGATTTTAGTTCCTCCATCAGCAACTGAACCTGTGCCCCTGCAATAGGAGCATGGAATCTTAACCACTGGACCACCAGGGAAGGCCCAATCCTCATTTTCTAGAGTAGGGAAACAGGCTCGGAGAGGTGAAATCACTCCTCCAAGGCCAGTTTTGTCAGCTGCAAACTCGGCCTGTTATCAGTTCGTCAGTTGGCACCATCCTCTTTCTTCCTCTGTCTGCCGCTTAGCAGCAAGGATCTTGGACCAGAAGCTTAACCCTTGCGAAGCTTGGTTTCCTGGACTGTGCTGTGACATGGAGAAACTGCCTCTTAGAGTTGTCAGAAGGACTGAAACAAGTTGGCGGATGCCCAGTGCTCGTGGCAGTGGCTGGTTTGCCGCAACAGTGCAGTTGCAGCTTATCTGAACGATGATGGTAATTTTTTCCCTTGGTGTTTGCTGCTCATTTGTATTTCTTCATTTTGCCAATGGAAGGGACTTCCTTCCCTCGATTTTCATTTTGATAAAGAGTCTTTTAGAAATGGAAGAAACAGTGTGTTTCTCTAGAGGGACAAAGGGCATTCTGGTACTCAGGAGTATGGGATGGGAATTGATCACGGGGGCTCGGTCAGTCAGTCTGGACTTTAACTCCCTGCAGCCTTCAAGAGGGTTTCCCTGGTGGCTCAGCAGTAAAGAATCCATCTGCCAGTGCAAGAGATACAGGTTCGATCCTCGGGTCAGGAAGATCCCCTGGAGAAAGAAATGACAACCCACTCCAGTATTCTTGCCTGGAGAATGCCACAGAGGACCCTGGTGGGCTACAGTCCTTGGGAGTCATGAAAGAGTCAGACATGACTTAGCAACTAAACAACAACTAACCTTCAAGGGCGAGATGGAGCTGCAGGGTGGCCCTTCAGAGAAGCCAGCATGGTGGCCTTCAAACTGGGAGACCAGCAGAAAGACCCTGCAGCAGGGCCAGGCGGGGGTCAGGGAACTGAGAGTTCCCATAAGCAAGTTAAATGAGGTCCTCTTTGGGACCACCCAGAAACACACCAGCCTCATCGCAAAGATGCAGGGCCTTGGAAGAGAAGATCTATCTTCCTCCCACCACTGAAGAGACCTGAACTCCCCAGGGGCCTCTTGCTGGGCTGACTTCCTGCCTGGGACCCTTCCAAACATTGTCGCCTCCTACCCTGACTGCCCGGCTCCCCCTTTCCAATATCCGTTCCCCTCCTTGCCCCCTGCCCTCAGCCCTGCCCCGGATCCTGGCAACATCCTGTTCTTCCCCTGAACTGAACTCCCCCTCCAGCTTCCCGGTGTGATAGGAATCTTAAATAAATGCTTCCTGTCTCTTGTCCACCTTATCTCCCGTTCCTCCCCAATGGCTGAGGTTCAAGAACCACAGGCAGCCTTGTGCTCCCTTCTAATTTTAAATCTGCCCTCTGAGGCGCTCTCCCCTTCCTCCTTAAGGTTCCAGGAAAGGCCAGGGGGTGTCAGAGGTCCCTGTTGACCCGCTGAGTCAGCAGAGGCTGAAGACATCCTTCTGAAGTTCCCAGGAAGGGAGTCTGGAGCTGGGGAGCCTGGGTGAGGCCATTTTGCAGTGCCTACTCCCACGAGAACTGAGTTCTGCATGGAGTACTTGTGTGTGTGCTGTGTTCTATCTCTTGAGTCATGTCTGACTCTTTGGGACCCCGTGGAATACAGCCCACCAGGCTCCTCTGTCTGTGGGGTCCTCCAGGCAAGAATACTGGAGAGGGTTGCCATTTCCTCCTCCAGAGGATCTTCTCAACCCAGGGACTAAACCCGCATCTCCTGCCTTGGCAAGCGGGTTCTTGACCACTGAGCCACCTGGGAAGTAGATGTCTAGACTTCAATCCTTAGGTCTGCCTAAGTCCAAATCCTGACTTTTTGCAAAACGTTGAGCTATCTTTGGAAGAAGATCAAAGAAGTCTTCTAGCCTAGATGACGGAAGCGACCTTGGCCGCTATAATTAACTACAAGGCTCCTGAAGTCTTCTATGTACCATGCCATTATAGACATTCATTATATTAATACATACACCATTCTAGACGTCCCTTCTTCCTCTTCTTAATCATGCCATCCTTCTGTGAAACTGTCATCCCTCAGTTTTCCTGCCTTGTCCGACTCTTCACTCCTTTTCATCAGCTCTCCTCCTCAGCTTGAGGATGTCCCAGGGTTGACCTCAGATCATCCGTCAGCTTTGAATGTGCCTCCTCCCTATGTCTCAAAGCCATCAACACCCTTATGTGTCCCTTCACCCCAGCACCTCAAGGTGGGGACATCCAAAAGGGAGCTTATCACCTCGCCCCAAACCTGCTGTTACTCTCGGTTCTCTAGCTCATCCATGGTGCGATCAGCCAAGCACTCAATCCAACTAGAAAAATCTTGGGGTCCTGCTCAACTTCATCTCCTTCCACACTCACCCCACCTAGCCAGTCATTCGTCTGGGGACTTCTACTTCCCATGGAATCCCCAAGCCCATTGGTGCCCTGCATCCCTGTGAACACAGCACATGCAAGTGAATGAGCAGGAGAATGACAGTGTGCACACAGGGCTTCTGGAAACCAGCCTGGGCTGTGCCTTCAGTGTCTGTCTTTGGTTTCTGTGCACGTGGAGACACCACACACAGAGTCATGTGTATATAAATGTCTTCTAGTGCTGGGATATCTTAGAATCAAAACTGTGACAAGCTCATGGATTTTTCTGGTCATCTCAGTCACTAAGTCGTGCCCAACTCTTTGCAGCCCCATGGACTGCACCGCGGCAGGCTTCCCTGTGCCTATTTCCTGGAGTTTGCTCAGATTTCATGTCCATTGAGTCAGTGATGCTATCTAATCATCTCATCCTCTGCCAGCCACTTTTCCTTTTGCCTTCAATCTTTCTCAGCATCAGGGCCTTTTCCAATGAGTCGGCTCTTCCCATCAGGTGATCAGAGTATTGGCGCTTCAGCTTCAGCAATATCCTTCCAATGAATATTCAGGGTTGTTTTCCTTTAGGATGGATTGGTTTGGTCTCCTTGCCGTCCAAGGGGGTTTCAAGGGTCTTCTCCAGCAGCGCAATTCAAAAGCATCAATTCTTCGGCACTAAGCCTTTCTTAATTTCAGACTTTATTTTTCAGCTCTCATTCTCCAGAGGGCATTGGACTATTGCATTGTCTGTTTCTTCTTGCACTAAATTTGGCATTCTTTGTTTTTCAAGAAATGTTTCTGTCTTACTTAGGTTCTTGAATTTATTGGTGTTTAGTTGATAATACTCCCTTTCTTTGTTGTCTTGTCTACACATTTGGCATAGATTGAGTCTATTATTTATTTACTTAACAATTCTGTCTCCATATGGTTTAATACATATAGAGAAAGGCACAGAGTGGAAATTATCCACCCCCCCAACCCCCCACTGCCACTTTGCTTATTTTCCCAGTTCCATTCCTTCTAGGAGTGATGAGGTGAGTTGCTTTTTTGTGCATGCTTTTATAGTTAAAAAAATATGTTAAAAAGTATTATACAAGAAAATGCAAACCTGCAGACCATCCTGAAACAAACTCTTTCTTGACCATACCATTATACACTTGTGCATGAATGCATATACATAAGTTTCCTTTTCATCTTTATTCACAAGATGTGGCGAATTCCACAAGATGTTTCTTTCTCCCAAAGCCCTAACTTGCTTCCCTAACTAGGTCATGCTTAGTGTTATTTCCACACCCCATCACTCATTTGCTGGAAGACTAGTTACTTCATCTGAAAGTTGAACAAACACAGCCATTAACAGGAGAGGACCACTGGGAGGATTAAATGAAGATATGTCTGCAAAGCACTTAACCTGTACCTGGCCCTTAGAAGCATCTAGCACATTCCAGTATTACTGTTATCATTATTACTATTATAAGGAAAAAGGTTTTTTTAATTATTATTATCATGTTCTTTCTGGGTCATGTCCTAAAAATTTCACTTCTTGATAAATTATTACAGACAGCTAAGACAGGGCAGTTCCCTTTTCAGCCTGAGAATGAGCAGCACTGCCTTAATTAGCACCCACTGGGAACATCAGAGTGTCTGTCCTCTCACTGTTTATATTAACAGCCTTCATTAATCACACATAAGATAATAGACATTGCCATCCACCACACCATGTGTTAAAAAAATACTCAAGTTAATTGTGTCTGAATAGATGTCTGTACCCTCGGAGAAAATGTTCAGAACTGAAAACATATGAGCATCCTTTTCTTTAGATTCTCTTTTAGTTGAATAACTCCTCCTTGAAAAAAGTTTAAGAGATGGGGGACTAATTTAATTGTGTTTCCATCATGTGACAGTGACTTAACCAACATTACTAACATGCTTNGGAGAAAATGTTCAGAACTGAAAACATATGAGCATCCTTTTCTTTAGATTCTCTTTTAGTTGAATAACTCCTCCTTGAAAAAAGTTTAAGAGATGGGGGACTAATTTAATTGTGTTTCCATCATGTGACAGTGACTTAACCAACATTACTAACATGCTTTATACAAACAGCAACAGTCCTTTATTTATCTTTGCCCTGCCATGCATCAGGTGGGGTCTTATTAATAGTTCCCTGACCAGGGGCTGAACATGTGTCACCAGCATTGGAAGCATGGAGTCTTAACCACTGCACCACCAAGGAAATACCAACAGTCCATTTTGAGTCAGTTTAACATTTGGGAAATTGAGGCTCAGAGAGACCAACACACCTGCCCAAGTTCACAGAGCTGGTCACTCCCAGTACGAAGCAATAGACGTAGTAGTTAAGTGGTGGTATATGGAGATTTAAAAAACGTAACTCAGGTCCTTAAAAAAGAACTGATCACACAGGACATGCTGTGCATATGCTGGTGAGTGATGTTGCTCAGGAAATTTTAACAATTTTTGACATTTTCACAAATATATATTTTAACAGCCATATATATATTAATAGTACGCTAAGGCAGGGGTTGGGCTTCCCTGGTGGCTCAGAAGGTAAAGAATCCGCCTGCAATGCAGGAGACCCTGGTTCCATCCCTGGGTCGGGAAGAGCCCCTGGAGAAGGGAATGGCTACCCACTCTAGTATTCTTGCCTGGGAAATCTCATGGACAGTGGAGCCTGGTGGGCTACAGTCCATGGCGTTGCAAAGAGTCGGACATGACTGAGCAACTAATGCTTTTCACTTTTCAAGGCAGGGGTGAGCAAATTGTGATTTGCTGGCTAAATGTAGTCCCCTGCCTGATTTTGTAAATAAAAATTTATTGGCACACAGTCCTGCCCATTCATTTACATATTGCTTATGACCGTTTTGAGACAAAAAATGGCAAAAGTGAGGAGTTACAGTCACACCAGACAAGCTTTAAGTCCCACAAAGCCTAAAATACTTACCACCTAGCTTTTCACAAATATTTGCTGGCCTTTCTTATAATGGATAATAGCACCTATTGCTATACATCAGATTGAGTCAATTTATTCTATTTTTTAAATTGAAGTATACTTGATTTACACTATTATTTCAGCTTTGGGTGTACAAAACTGATTCGCAATTTTTAAAGGTGATAGCTTATAGTTATTATAAAATACTGGCTATATTTCTTGTGCTATACAATATATCCCTATAGCTTTATTTATTTTGCTATTGCCTCTGTATCCATGTATTTTTGTACATTGACGCTGATTTGTCTGTATGATACATTGTTAGGTGCTGGATTGCTGAGGCAACTAAAACATAGGGAGCTTCTGAGAGCAAGGGCTAAGAACAGTCACTTCCATAGAGGAGACTCCTGAACCCCTTTTTTTCGAGAGGAGAATTAGCTGTGAGTCAGATTCAGAGCTTTCTGAGTCCTTCACTCAGAGCTGCAATGGTTCCAGCACAAAATCAGAGCAACTCAGAATCCACCTGACTATAATTCCATCAAAGTTGNGATATATATATATATATATATATATATATATATATAAATACTTCTATGGTGGCTTAATGGTATAGACTCCATCTGCCAATGCAGGAGACGTAGGTTCAATCCCTGAGTCAAGAAGATCTCCTGGAGAAGGAAATGGCAGCCCACTCCAGCGTTCTTGCCTGGAGAATCCCATGGACAGAGGAGTCTGGTGGGAGACAGTCCACAGGGACACAGTCCACAGGGACACAAAAGAGTTGGACATGATTTGGCAACTAAACAATGAAACTAGTATACTTGGTGAATGTATTTCCTAAATAAATGTATGTACATTAGATGCGTAACCAAGTTTTTTATTGAAAAATGTACATAATTTTAAAATTTAGAAACACTACTGTGAAAGTTAGCAGGGAACTAACTTTAGCTTTTTAACAGGGAGAACTAGGACTTCACTGTGTTCAAGGAAGATAACCGCAGTAGCATGGTGAAGGATGCATTCAGGGCAAGAGACCTGAGACAGCCCAGTCAGGAGTTAGGAGTTTGGGATTGAAATCCTGGCTTTGCCATTCAGCAACTGTCTAATCTTACTTAATTCTCCAGCCGCCAATGGGAACAATAATAACAGAATTTTTATGAGAATGAAGTGAGATAAATATGTGGAAATACTCAGTCCAGTGATGAGTTACAGCAGATGCGTCCGGGGCAATCAGTGAATTTGAGTTTGATGCTGTAGCTCACATTAGAAAGTTGATGCAAATGGCCAGTTACGAGATGATGAAGAACTAAGATTCGGGCACTGTTGGAAGGACTATAGAGCTGTAGCCACAGTTTAGTTAATGTTGTAGCCATAGTGTAAGTTAGTGAAGAATCCACGGGATGTGTTCACTGATTAGAAGTGGAAATGGGGGAGAAAGAAAAGTTGATTTGGCTCTCAAGTTTCTTGTTTGGATGCATGGCAAAGATGGACTTTATATTTATGATGGCAGAATACTGAAAAAGAAGCATGTGAAGGTACACGTTAATTTCAGTCAGCGGTATCAGCAGGATATGAAGTTTATCAGGTATATCAATTTGGACTAAGAATTCAGAGCGGTTCTCTGGGCGGTGTCTAGAATGAAGCTTTTCTGTAGGTCACAAGGCAGTTAACTGAACCTCCTGGCCCCAAAGCAAGTCATCCAGACCACTGTGGAATATACTATTTCCAAGAGGTTACTTTCTTTTTGTGGTCAACAGGATTGTGTCCAGGAAGTCTGATTAAATTCTAGGTAATGCCAATTCCACTTCTAATGTTTTGCAGACACAGACTTATGCTCACAGACACCAGCAGAACAGAGAACATATGTGGAGTTTGTCTGGGGCATGATGGTGCTGAGTGACAGTATTTTATTGAGTCTTCAGTCAGGGTCTCAAGCTTTAATTTTCATAAAAAATACTCCTGCTGCATAACAAATGCAGGTCTCCTACATGTGAGATTCTGATTTGGTAGTAAATTATATTTTTAACAAGCACTCAGATTTTTTAATATAGGCTCTGCAAAAAGGAGGTAACTCAGATATTTCCACCATGTACATGGACTTCTCTTTTAGTCATGACAGCAGCAATCAACAGGTTAAAAGATTCAGCAAGGAAATGCAGTTTCTATTGCCCATTTAGAAACTATAGTATAGAGAGTTGTATACAAGCCACAAGAACTTTTCAAGAAAGGCATCAGGAATCACTGCAAGTGATCTGAGAGAATACTTCATCTTTGAGTACCTGTGACCATGTCTACAATGATTCTCAGGGGAGGGGGAGAATTTTACTACCCCAGCTTTGAGGTGATAAAAAACTATTCTCTCAAACTGTATCTATCCTTTGCCTGTTTTCTGGCATTCCAGTTCTAGGAAAACTCTAAACATCTACTTACAGCCCAATGAATACTGGCTTTGTGTTTATTATAATGACATTGTTGAAGTCATTGATCATCATGTCCTCTCTTAAAGGACCCAATGGACAATTTCTTTCTAATCTTAGTATTACAGATTAGAAATGTTTTTTCTAGGTGTGACAAATGTCTTAATCTTATATAAAACCCAAATTATCCAGAAAACCAGATTCCCTTTTGCAAACTGTCTGCTACACCTTTTAGAGTCAAATTCTGTTCAGTTCAGTCATTCAGTCATGTCTGATTCTTTGCAACCTCATGGACTGCAGCACCACAGGCTTCTCTGTCCATCACCAACTCCCGGTGCTTGCTCAAACTCATGTCCATCCAGTCGATGATGACATCCAACCATTTCATCCTCTGTCATCCCGTTCTCCTCCTGCCTTCAATCTTTCCTAGAATCAGGGTATTTTCTAGTGAGTCAGTTCTTCGCATCAGGTGGCCAAAGTATTGGAGTTTCAGCTTCAGCATCAGTCCTTCCAATGAATATTCAGGATTGATTTCCTTTAGGATTGACTGATTTGCTCTCCTTGCAGCCCCAGGGACTCAAGAGTCTTCTCCAACACCACAGTTCAAAAGCCTCAATTCTTTGGCACTCAGCCTTCTTTCTGGTGCAACTCTCACATCCACATATACCTACTGGAAAAACCATAGCCTTGACAATAGGGACTGTTGTCAGGAAAGTAATGTCTTTGTTTTCAAATATGCTGGCTGGGTTGGTCATAGCTTTTCTTCCATGGAGCAAACATCTCTTCATTTCTTGGCTGCAGTCACGATCTGCAGTGATTTTGAAGCCCAAGAAAATAAAGTCTGTCATTGTTTCTGTTGTTTACCCATCTACTTGCCATAAAGTGAAGGGACCAGATGCCATGATCTTAGTTTTCTGAATGTTGATTTTTTAGCCAACTTTTTCACTCTCCTCTTTCACTTTCATCAAGAGGCTCTCTGGTTCTTCACTTTCTGCCATAAGGGTGGTGTCATCTGCATATCTAAGATTATTGCTAGTTCTCTTGGCAAAATTTATTCCAGCTGGTGCTTCATCCAGTCTGGCATTTCGCATGACATACTCTGCATAGAAGTTAAATAGACAGGGTAACAACATACAAGCTTGACGTACTCTTTCCCAATTTGGAATCAGTCTATTGTTCCATGTCCAGTTCTAACTGTTGCATCTTGACTTGCATACAGATTTCTCAGGAGGAAGGTAAAGTGGTCTGGTATTCCCATCACTTTAAGAACTTTCTACAGTTTTTTTGTTTTTTTTTTTTGATACCCACAGTCAAAGGATTTGCCATAATCAATGAAGCAGGAGTATATGTTTTTCTGGAACTCTCTTGCTTTATCAATGATCCAACAGATGTTGGCAATTTGATCTCTGCTTCCTCTGTCTTTTCTAAACGCAGCTGGAATGTCTGGAAATTCTCCATTCACACACTGTTGAAGCCTAGCTTGGAGAATTTGAGCATTACTTTGCTAGCATGTACCGTGAACTTCCAGATGTTCAAGCTGGATTTAGAAAAGGCAGAGGAATCAGAGATCAAATTGCAAGCATCCCTTGGATCATCAAAAAAGCAAGAGAGTTTCAGAAAAACATCTACTTCTGTTTTATTGACTATGCCAAAGGCTTTGACTGTGTGGATCACAACAACCTGTGGAAAATTCTTCAAGAGATGGGAATACCAGACCAACTGACCTGCTTCCTGAGAAGTCTGTATGTAAGTCAAGAAGCAACAGTTAGAACTCGATATGGGACAAGAGACTGGTTCCAAATAGGGAAAGAAATATATCAAGGCTGTATATTGTCACCTTGCTTATTTAACTTATATGCAGAGTACACCATGAGAAATGCTGGGCTGGAAGAAGTATAAGCTGGAATCAAGATTTCCAGGAAAAATATCAATAATCTCAGATAAGCAGATGACACCACCCTTATGGCAGAAAGTGAAGAAGCACTAAACAGATTCTTGATGAAAGTAAAAGAGGAGAGTGAAAAAGCTGGCTTAAAACTCAACATTCAGAAAACTAAAATCATCGCCTCTGGTCCCATCACTTCATGGCAAATAGATGAGGAAACAGTGGACAGTGACAGACTTTATTTTGGGGGGCTGCAAAATCACTGCAGATGGTGATTGCAGCCATGAAGTTAAATGACGCTTACTCCTTGGAAGAAACACTATAACAAAACCAGGCCAGCGTATTTGAAAATAGAGACATTACATTGCCAAAAACAGTCCATACAGTCAAAGCTATGGTTTTTCCAATAGTCATGTGTGGATGTGAGAGTCAGACTATAAAGAAAGCTGAGCACAGAAGAATTGATGCTTTTGAACTGTGGTGCTGGAGAGTCCCTTGGACTGCAGTCAATCCTAAATGAGATCGGTCCTGAATATTCATTGTAAGGACTGATGCTAAAGCTGAAACTCCAATACTTTAGCCACCTGATGTGAAGAGCTGACTCATTGGAAAAGACCCTGATGCTGGGAAAGATTGAAGGCAGGAGGAGAGGGGATGACAGAGGATGAGATGGTTGGATGGCATCACTGACTCAATGGACATGAGTTTGAGTGAACTCCAGGAGCTGGCGATGGACAGGGAGGTCTGACGTGTTGCAGTCCATGGGGTCACAAAGAGTCGGACATGACTGAGTGACTGAACTGAACTGAATGTGCCAGGTGTGAGATGAGTGCAATTGTGCAGCATTTTGACATTCTTTGGCATTGCCTTTTTGGGGGATTGGAATGAAAACTGACCTTTTCCAGTTCTGTGACCACTGCTGAGTTTTTCATATTTGGTGGCATATTGAGTGCAGCACTTCCACAGCATCATCTTTTAGGATTTGAAGTAGTTCAGCTAGAATTCCATTACCTCCCTTAGCTTTGTTCATAGTGATGCTTCCTAAGGCCCACTTGACTTCACACTCCAGGATATCTGACTCTAGGTGAGTGATCAAACTATTGTGGTTATGTGGGTCATTTAGACTTTTTTTTTCTTTTTCTTATTTATTTTACTTTACAATACTGTATTGGTTTTGCCATACATCAACATGAATCTGCCACGGGTGTACATAAGTTCCCACTCCTGAACCCCCCTCCCACCTCCCTCCCCATATCATCCCTCTGGGTTATCCAAGTGCACCAGCCCCAAGCATCCTGTATCCTGCATCGAACCTAGACTGGTGATTTGTTTCTTATATGATATTAAACTTTTTTTTGTATAGTTCTGTATATTCTTGCCACCTCTTCTTAATCTCTTCTGCTTCTGTTGTGAAGTTGCTCAGTCGTGCCCGACTCTCAGCAACCCCATGGACTGCAGCCTACCAGGCTCCCCCGTCCATGGGATTTTCCAGGCAAGAGTACTGGAGTGAGGTGCCATTGCCTTCTGCTTCTGTTAGGTCCAAACCATTTCTGTCCTTTATTGTGCTCATCTTTTCACGAAATGTTCCTGTGGTACCTCTAATTTTTTTTTAAGAGATCCTTAGTCTTTCCCGTTGTATTGTTTTTCTCTATTTCTTTGCACTGATCACTGAGGAAGGCTTTCTTATCTCTCCTTGCTATTCATGGAACTCTGTATTCAGATGGGCATATCTTTCCTTTTCTTCTTTGTCTTTCATTTCTCTTCTTTACTCAGCTATTTGTAAGACCTCTTCAGACCATTTTGCTTTTTGCATTTCAGTTTTTGAGGGATGGTGTTGATCACTCACTCTGATACATGAACCTCTGTCCATAGTTCTTCAGGCACTCTGTCTATCAGATCTAGTCCCTTAAATCTATTTCTCACATCCACTGTATAATCATTAGGGATTTGATTTAGGTCATACCTGAATGGTCTAGTGGTTTTCCCTACTTTCTTCAATTTCAGTCTGAATTTGGCAATAAGGAGTTCATGATCTGAGCCACAGTCAGCTCCTGGTCCTTTTTTTTTTTTTTTTTTTGCTAACTGTAGAGAGCTTCTCCATCTTCAACTGCAAAAATATAATCAGTCTGATTGGGTATTGACCATCTGGTGATGTCCATGTGTAGAGTCATCTCCTATATTGTTCGAAGAGGGCGTTTGCTATGACCAGTGCATTCTCTTAGCAAAACTCTGTTAGCCTTTGCCCTGCTTCATTTTTGTATTCCAAGGTCAAACTTGCCTGTTATTCCAGGTATCTCCTGATTTCTTACTTTTGCATTCCAGTCCTCTATGATGAAAAAAGACTTTTTTTTTTTTTTTTTTTTTTTGTTTNTTAGCAAAACTCTGTTAGCCTTTGCCCTGCTTCATTTTTGTATTCCAAGGTCAAACTTGCCTGTTATTCCAGGTATCTCCTGATTTCTTACTTTTGCATTCCAGTCCTCTATGATGAAAAAAGACTTTTTTTTTTTTTTTTTTTGGTGTTAGTTCTAGGTCTTGTAGATCTTCTTAGAACTATTCAACTTCAGGTTTTTAAGCATTCATGGTTGGGGCATAGACTTCGATTACTGTGATATTGAATGGCTTGCCTTGGAAATGGACAGAGATCATTCTTTTTTTTGAGATTGTACCCAAGTACTGCATTTCAGACTATTTTACTGACTATGAAGGCTACTCCATTTCTTCTAAGGGATTATTGTCTTAGAAGAGTCAAATTATCTGAGATCAAAATGAAAGTTTTTATGATATGAATATGCTTTCTATAACATGATGAGGTATAAATTTAAAACCATTTGCATACTACCCTTAGAACTTCCAGACTATGATCACATATATCTTATAGCTTTGTCAGAGTTATTCTCATTATTTTAAAAGACAGAAAGAAAGAAACTCAGAGAAATGAAAGGATTTGCCTGATATCACACAACTAGTAATTGGAAAGCTAAAATTTTCCCACATGAATTCTGACTCCAAATCCAGCTCTCTTTCCATTGCCTCTACCACACACACACACAAAACATCACTCTATTATGCTCTTTAACCTGTTTTGTTGTTGTTCAGTTGCTAAGCCATGTCCTAACCTTTAGGGCGCAATGGACTGCAGCACACCAGGCTCCTCGTCCTTCACTTATCTCCCGAATTTTGCTCAGATTCATGTCCATTTCATACAATCTATGAAAGCATATATATGTACATATATACAGACATGTATAAAATTCTATTTAATCTCTGTACCAATTCTGAGAAAGAATTGCTGTTATTTACCCAAGAGTTCCACAGATCTGAGACTCTCAGGGGTTTCTAGACTTGGCCAACATCAATCAGCACCAACTGGACTCAAACCCAAAATTCCTAAAACCCAGTTCTAAGCTTTCCCCTAAGCTATTCCTAGTGTGCAATCTGTTACACTCAAAGGTAAACCGCTAGTCCCTCTGTCTGACCACTATCACTACCAGGGTGATGCTAAGAACTGAAATGCCAAACTCTTCTAACTCAATAATTTTATGTTTATTATAATGAAAAAAGTCACAAGATTTGAAGCCATATCCATCCCTTACAACGCAGTAGGGTAGAACTTGCTTTGAGCCGAGTTTAGGAAAAAGTGGATAAAGCAGATATCCCAAGAACACTAGGAACAGAAGCCTTACATCAGTGAGAAAAGAGCTGGCAGGTAGCAGCTTTGATAACCAGCCTTGCCCCTCACAGTTCTGCCCAGGGAGGGACTCAGAAAGGAAGAGGGTATCTCACTGTGCCTGTTCCTTTGCTTCTTTTTTTGTAAAATGAGAAAATGAAAAATATGTGTCTCCAATGTGTTAATCTGTCAAGAGCTGAACCTCCTTTCTAATGTGTTACTTTTCTTAAAATAATTATCTGGGGTGGGGGAAGAGTCACTGGAAAAATTTTCAGCATTTTAACAGCATGCCCCCAAAACATATGCTTTGTGCAGGCCTTCATTCCATCCACCCTAGCTTATCAGAGCTGCAAGTCGTGTTTCCAAGCAGATTGTCCTGATGGGTCATCATAGATGGTGCTGGGGTATGAATGTGGATTAAGTGGAAATGCAAGGCGTATCTGTCAGCCCCAACAAGACAAATATGCCAGCAATGCTGCCATATTTCACAATGCATAGTGTTGACTATAGATCTGCTGACATGATAAATATTATGGCCAAACGTGGTGGCATTTTGCAACCTCGGGTCTCCTAAGGATGCTTGGTCCTTCTCTCATAAGGTCAATTGTGATAAATGGCCCCTGTTGAATGCCTTGTGAAATATGACATTTCATGTTAGCCAAATTCTCTTTACTGTGCATGTCCCAGTTAGCCTCAAGACATTTACCAGAGGAGCTTTTTCTAGTTGGAAGGATGAAATGGTACCAGATATGCCCTTCCTATCTTTCTCGCTATTTTGTCAACAGTGAAAGGGATGGTTGTAGCATCTCTTTCCTAAGAACATTGTGGACAGATTCCCTTCTGGAGTGTCTGGTTGAGGATGCTACCTGGGAGAAAAAGAGAAATAAGACCACCTCTTCAGTCCTCTGCATCTCTCATTAACTTCCCTGGCATGGAGCAACCACTCATTTTTTCTTTGGGGTTGTCTTTTCTCATACATAGAAACCTGAACTGACCCTGTGTATTCCTCAAGGGAAACTGTCACTTATCCAGAGCAAGCAAGAATGATTTCTTCATTTATAGAATAACTTAATTGACTTGCATAAAGAAAGAAAACTTGAAAACTTTGTGGGCGACTCCATTTTCCCAGCTTTTCAAGACCAGTTTGTGAATGGCAGCAATAATAAAAGTATGTGGTACCTGCAGGCTAATGTCATCATAACTGTCCCCAATTAATTCAGCCTTGCACACAAGAGCACAAACTGTCACAGTTCAGATTCTGTCACAAAATAATTGTGACCCCAGGCAAACCACTGAAATCCTCAGGACCTTGGGTTTCTCATCAGAAAAGTGAGGCTTATTATATTATATGATCCCTAAATATCCTTCCACGACAAAGCGTCTAAGGTAAGATAACAAAGTACTAAGTAGATAGACTATGGAACCAGACTGTCTTGAGTTCAGAACCTGGTTCCTCCATGAAACAGCTGAATGATCTTGAGCAATGCATTTAAACTTTCTCAGCTTCATTTTTCTCAACTGTAAAATGGGGGTGATATTATTACCTACCTCATAGAGCTGTGATGAGGATAAAATCATTGAACACATGTAAAGTGCTTCTAATCATGGATGGAAGATAAGTTTTCAATTCAAGTTAGCTATTATTATACTAAGATACCATGTTGCTAGCACACAAAAACTGGGGAACTAGTCCGGTACATTTTTCAGTGACTCTTTTTCTCCTTTTTACTATGTAAGATAATTGACATTTTTTACTACCTTGCTTCTCCTATAATTGAATTCCTACATGTGAACAACTTCCTTCCCATAAACAACAGGGACAGACTGTGCAGTAGTAATCACTCTATTTCTATTATCAGTTTATCTCACTGCCATATTGACAACATCTTACTCTCCTCTCTCCCATTCATAAGCCCCACCACCATCTCCTTCCCCAGTGAACATACACACACACACACATACTCAAATCTTAATCACTACATTCATCTATTTATTTCTATACAAAATCCTTTCTTTCAAGTGAAGTGAAACATTAGTCTCTCAGTCATGTCCAACACTTTGCAACCCCATGGACTATATCCCATCAGGCTCCTCTGTCAACAAAATTCTCCAGGCAAGAATACAAGAGTGGGTTGCCATTTCCTTCTCCAGGGTATCTTCACAACCCAGGAATTGAACCCAGGTCTCTGGCATTGCAAGCAGATTTTTTTCTATCTGAGCCACCAGGGACTTTTCCATTCATATTACAACTGTATATGGAATGCATTCAACAAAGTTTCATTGATAATGATAATGATGATGTGACTAAATATGAAAATAAGAGTCTTAGATTAATGAATTGTGTTTATTTTTTCCAAAGTATATATG
Organism: Neotragus pygmaeus; assembly: GCA_006410875.1. Lineage (NCBI taxonomy): Eukaryota > Metazoa > Chordata > Mammalia > Artiodactyla > Bovidae > Neotragus > Neotragus pygmaeus. Next base: position 108,197 of record SJYV01050430.1, read on the forward strand.
TATGTCATACTTGCTTTAATCATTCACACAGCAAATATTTTTGGAGCCTGTGGAAAGAAACTAAATAGCCTCTTGATGAAGGTTAAAGAGGAGAGTGAAAAACCTGGCTTAAAACTCAACATGCAAAAAATAAAGATCATGGCATCCAGTCCCATCACTTCATGGCAAATAGATGGGAAACAAAGGAAACAGTGACAGACTATATTTTCGTGGGCTTCAAAATCACTGTGGATGATGACTGCAGCCATGTACTGAAAAGACGTTTGCTCCTTGGAAGAAAAGCTATGACAAAAATAGACAGCATAGTAAAAATCAGAGACATTACTTTGTAGACATAGATCCCTATAGTCAAAGCTATGGTTTTTCCAGTAGTCTTTATGGATGTGAAAATGGAACCATAAAGAAGGCTGAGCACCAAAGAATTGATGCTTTTGAACTGTGGTGTTGGAGAAGACTCGAGAGTCCCTTAGACAGCAAGGAGATCAAACCAGTCAATCCTAAAGGAGATCAGTCCTGCATATTCATTGGAAGGACTGATGCTGAAGTTGAAGCGCCAATACTTTGGCCACCTGATGCGAAGAACTGATTTGTTGGAAAAGATATGATGCTGGGAAAGACTGAAGACAGGAGAAGTGGACAACAGAGGGTGAGATGGCTGGATGGCATCACTGACTCAATGGACATGAGTTTGAGCAAGCTCTGGGAGATGGTGAAGGACAAGAAGCCTGGTGTGCTGCAGTTCATGGGGTCATAAAGATTGGACACGACTGAGCAACTGAATGACAAAACCATATATCTGGTACAGCAAAGTCTCTGTTGGGCCTAAAACAATGATGTAACATATCAAATCTTATCAAAATTTAAATTCCGACAAATTTACAAGTATGATCCTGTGATAAGTCATAGAATGTTCATTTTATAAGCAATTACTTGTAGAAAATAATTCTTTGAGTTACTATGTTCCCTTTTGAGAATTTTTCCTTAGCCTATAGATACATTTTTCTAGCTGTGCCTGCATCTGAATACTAAGGAGTTTGACTAGATGGCTTCAAAGGTCAGTTTCTGCTCTTAATATTCTATCTAACAAAGGCAAAAACACCTCCCTGTCACTAGGGTTCAAGAAAGAACAGCCTGGAAATTTAATGCATTCTAAAATATTGACCAGAAGGATATGCACAAAATTAACTATTTCTGGGAGTCAGCTTGAGAATGAATTGTGTTATTACATTAAAGTGGTGTTTGCTGTCTCTCCTCTTTCTTTCTCTTCACTATTATTATATAGGCTGCCAAAATGAGAAAAATATGGCCAGCTTTCCTGGAACACTACATCTGAACAAGTTCTGAGGGGATACTCCTGGCTCCTAATTGAGGGATCAGTTGAGCAACAAATAAAGTATATGGAAAACCATTGACTTCAGTGTCCAAAGACTCTATTTTAAATTCTATTTTTTTTCCTTTNGCTTTCCTGGAACACTACATCTGAACAAGTTCTGAGGGGATACTCCTGGCTCCTAATTGAGGGATCAGTTGAGCAACAAATAAAGTATATGGAAAACCATTGACTTCAGTGTCCAAAGACTCTATTTTAAATTCTATTTTTTTCCTTTGACTTTATTTCCAGCCATGGACAATTCGCATATCCTCTCTAAGGTTCAGGTTTACCATCTATTAATATAAAATGCAGGCCTTCACAATTGGCAGGAACAGCCCTAGGTTGGCTGTCTATATCCACTCATTCAAGATAGTTACTGCTATGCCTTATTTTCCAGGAGAGAAATCAGGGGCTCAATGAGGTTGAAAAAGATCATATAGGTGAAAGGATGTTATAAATACCAAAATTCTATACGCATTTTGTTGTAGTTTTACTACTGTTAGATCACCCCATTCAAATATTATGCTGTTATATTTGGTTGACTGGCAGAATTTAGACAAACAACTTTGATAATGAGTAAATGGTTTTGCTCCTCTTGATTGGAAATGGAGGGCAAAAAAATCAAGAGAAGAGATTGTTCTTTCCACTAAACTAAGCAGTACGAGGAATGGTTAATGTCTATCTAATTCACCAGGGAGTATTTCTAGTAGGTAGGACAGTGGCTGGCATACAGCAGGAATTAAGTACCATAAAATCCTTCTAAAGAAGGGTATGAGTCCAACTATTCACTTAGAAAAAGATGGCTGATCACGTTATTGTAAGATTAACAAAAAGCCCATACAGTTTGCCAAGCCAGAGCTGTGGGGTGTGTAACCCAAATCCAAGTAGTCCCTTGATTGTGGCTTGGATCCACTTCAGAGTTATCTGCTCTGCCTTAAGTATTGACGCTGGCTCCTCTGGCTGGCTGAGGTTCCGAGGATAGCAATAATTGTAGGCATACCCTCCCGCCTCTTTGGCCCCAAACCAGGTAGGAATGGGAGAACACTGGAAATGTGAGGACTCAGGCTCCACACTTTCCCAAAAAAATGTCCCTCCTATTTCTTCACTTGAATGCACCTTCTTCCTACCATAGTTCCCTCTCCTCATCCCCCTTAGATAATGCAAACTTTAATCAGGGTATGGGCAAAGAACAAATATAAATTATCAATCACTAATCACAGTGTTTTACTATTTTACTTTTGGTAAATTGAATGGATATATATAGTCAAAAGGATGACTTAGAAAATGTAGGAATAGTTATAGCGTATTTAATGGAATAAATGGAGCTAGTATAGGGCAAAGGAATTTCCTTACAAGATGTGATATTTTTTCAAAGTGAGAGAGGTAAGAAAGAGGTCAAAGGAGAGTTTTAAGGAAAAAGAGAAACAGAAAGGCATTCATACTAGTGACTGACCCAGCTGTGTTGTTAAAGATAGACCATATTTTGAGAAGTAAACAGATTTACAGACCAAAACAAATGAAAAAAATACAAAAAGCCAAAAACAAAAAAGCAAAACCCAAAGAGCAATTTTTAAGTCTTCAGCTTCCACCAGGAAGTCAATTACTTTTCTGTGAATAATAAACCTTCGCACAGCTTTTATGACATGCCTAAGATAGAATCTATTTTGGGGTCCATTAATTGAATCAACCTGCTCTTCATAATAAGTGTGAGATTTACACAGTGTTTCATATTCCAAATTTGAAAAACCCTTCCCAAACCTGCCCCATCAAATTTCAATTGGTTACCATCTTCTCAAATTTATGAGCTGTGAGCTTCCATGACCACTAGCAGCTGTCTTAACTCTCCTTGGGTCCACAGCAATGGTGGCTGAGAAGAAATTCATAAGTGTTGGTTCTGAAAAACTATAGTGGGCTCATGAGACTAGAGCAAGAAAAAAGAAAAGGTTTCTGTTTCCTTCAGACTTGATTTTAACAAGATTGCAGACTGACAGAATTTTCCAATCAAATGGGACCATTTTAAATATCAGGACATGGTGATTTTTTTCTTATTAGTTGATTTTATTATTTAATTTTTTATCCAGAAACCATAAGGTATCATTCAATAAGAGAAGGTCCTGTGATAAATCCTGCTGAAGACATAGTGGAAAAAAGTACAGCTTGCTTAACTGGATTGGAAGCAAGCTGTATTTTTTTCCACTATGTCTATACACACACACACACACACACACACACACAGTAACACATAAACTCAATAGGGTAATGGCAATATGTAAAAAGAAAGGCCATTAAAAAATAGTGGAAATACCCGAGAAGAATTAAAAGACATGAGCTCTGAGTTATGTCCCTGCCCCATAGAAGATTTCAACTGATGGAGAGAAGACTGTTGGCAGATATGAGATAAACATATCTACCCGGGAAAATATTAAGAGATTATGTTTCAATGGTACTTAAGTGCCAGATTTTAAAAGTCCTTAGAAATCAGGTTCAAGAATTTGGCCTTCATGCTATAGGTAAGGAAAAGCCATTTGAGGATTCTGAACAACAAAGTAACATCAAGGAAGTGATACTCAGAAGTGTCCAGGTAGCGACAACCGTTCAAAAGATTAGTTCTAAAGAGAGTAGCTTGTAGGCGGGGAGACTAATGGAATGAAACTTCATGGGAAGGCACACTGGGTGAGAACACATTATGATATGCAGCCGATCTGGGTTCAAGTCCCATTCACTAGCTATATGGCCTCGAGTAGTTTATTTGGTGTCTCTTTGGCTTTATAGTGCTCCCATCTGTAAAACAGGAGTAAGAAAAAAAGAAAACTTTATAACATTCTTTGGCCAAGATTAAATCAGAGCGTATCATGTAAACTGCCTTGCAAGGAATTCTCTTAGTTTTTGTTTATTGCAGCATGTTTTCATCCTTCACTTTTGAAGGATAATTTTTCTGATTATACAAGTCATGATTGACAGTTTTGTTTTGTTTTGTTTTTTCCCTGCTTTGGCACATTGAACATGTTATTCTACCACTTCCTGGCTCCACTGATGAGCTCTAACCCATTTCTCATGTTCTTAATCCCTTGTACATGTTGAGTCATTTTTCTCTGGCTGCCTTCAAAGCTTCTTCTTGTCTTTATCTTTTCAGCATTTGACTGTAATGCATCTAGGTGCAGATATGTTTTGCTTATCCTTCTTGCATAGCTTTGAGCTCCTCATTCTGCTGTCTTGGAAATAGTTGGGCCTCTATCTCTTAAGTCGTGTTTAAGTCGATTCAAATCTATAAAATCTCTTTAATTTTTAATTATAGTTTATTTAGCTTAGAACTATTTCCTCACTTTGGTTGTTATATTTTTCTTTGATATTTTGCCTCTCTAGCCACCTTACAAGTTACCTCATGACTACCATAACACTTCCTCTCAAAACTCAGACATAATGAATATGGTACTAAAATTAATGGTGAAAGAAATAATGTATAAATTACTTGACTGCCTTTAATAAGAGTTAGTATTTATTATTTCTAGAGATTATTATTATTAGAGATTGATTGATCTCTAATCACCTTGCTAAGTACTTTGCAATATAGTCTCATGTTGCTCATAAAATAAAATTCATATTTTATGCCAAGACAAGAAATATTTAAAGTTTTTCAATGCCTGTTTGGGCCTCTTCCCTCTCCTTTATTGTGCCTCTACATTAACCAGATAACCTCAAGAAATAACATTTGTTCTTGTAAGGGGTCAGAGGGACCCACTGCTCACTTTGTCTATCCCAATCTGAATTGTGCAAACTGCCAAAGCATCATTTGTTGTATAATCCTTTGTCTCAAAAACATATATAACTGTCCTTTGACCTCTGCTGGGCAGAACAGTCCTCAGAGATTTCTGAAAGACTGTCTCCCAGGTTACAAATCTTAGGTTGGCGTGAATAAAAATTTCCCATTTCTTTCACAGATTATCTCTTGACTTTTCATCAATATAACCTCTATCACAAGCCTATGAACTATATATTAATATTATTCCATTCTACAGATGAAGAAATTAAGACTCAGTTGTATTAAATACCACTCAGTGGTATTAAATAACTTATACTAAGTTGCACAGCTAACAAAAAATAGATTCAACCCAAGAGTCTGGCACTGTGTGTTATCGTCTCAACTGAAACATGTATATTTAATTTTGTATTTCTTTTCCAAAGGCAGAAATTTAAGTCTCCAGCCTTTATGACAACTTGAATACAATGGCAATATTGCTTACATTTCTATTGGAGCCCCTCTTTTTACTCTTATACAAGAGGTAATGGGCTTCCTTCGTGGCTCAGTCAGTAAAGAATCTGCCTGCAATGCAGGAGTCCTGGGTTTGATCCCTGCCTTGGGAAGATAACCTAGAGGGCATGGCAAGCCACTCCTTATTCTTGCCTGGAGAATCCCTATGGACAGAGGAGCCTGGTGGATGGCAGTCCATGGGGTCGGAGAGAGTTGGACACAGCTGAGTGACCAAGCACACAGCACCTCAGTGGCTTTTATAAGAATAAAATTATGTAATAGACATACAATGTTGGGACAATGTCTAACACAAATTCAGCTCTCAGAAATTTGGAAATTACATTTGCCTTCCATCTCTCATACTATACTTATCTAACTACATCATAGTTTCCTGTGTGTCCGTCTCTCCTTTAGATTGTGCTGTGCTCAGTCATTTTCATTCATGTCTGACTCTTTGTTATCCTGTGGACCACGCCTGCAGGCTCCTCTGTCCATGGGACTCCCCAGGCAAGAATACTGGACTGGGTTGCTATGCCCTCCTCCAGGGCAGCTTCCCGACTCAAGGATTGAACCCATGTCTCTTGCATCTCCTGCACTGCAGGCAAATTCTTTACTGCTGAGCCACCAGGGGAAGCCAAAACATCCTTTAGATTATTACCACCAAAAGGCAGGAACGATATCATTTCATCTTTGTGGCTCTAAGGCCAACAGTCTGAAACATACATGTCCTTTTCAATGAGCAAGCTAACACTTTACCTCAGGTGAGGCTTTCAGCCTAGAAAAGGATTGCAGGTGTTCCCTGTCAATTCTCAGAACGTGCAAATTCACGGCATTCACAACAGTCAACTGCAGATGGCAAAGACATCAAGAACTTCTTCCAAAACAGAGAGAGAGTGGTGTTGGTGGCTCTAGCTGATTACACATCTTCAACATATCTACTTTATGTCATTCCACATACACGAATAAGAAATAATAAGGACAAAAGACCCAGAAAATCTCTTCAATTCAGAATAATCCACACTAATCTTACTAGGCTTCCCTGGTGGCTCAAGATGGTGAAGAATCTGCCTGCAGTGCAGGAGACCTGGGTCTGATCCGTGGGTCAGGAAGATCCCCTGGAGAAGGGAAGGGAAACCCACTCTGGTATTCTTGCCTGGAGAATTCCATGAACATAAGAGTTTAGCGGGCTACCATCCATGGTGTCCCAAAGAGCTGGACACAACTGAGTGACTAACACAGTCTTACTGTGGGTCAAAACAGAAGTATATTTGAATAGTTGCTCTTATTTGTAGGTGTTTTTTTCACTCCTTTCTCCCTTTAATTCACATTTGGTCATACTGCCCATCCTACCTTCCTTCTCTCTCTCATCCTCACAGGGTCGGGCCACATATACACCAAAGGCAATATCTGAATTACATGCCATATTAACCTCTTTTTTGTTTTGTTTTAATAGTTTTTATTGGAATATAGTTGCCTGACGATGTTGTGCTCGTTTCTGCTGCACAGCAAAGTGAATCAGCTATGTATATATATATTCCCTCTTTTGGGGATTTCACTCCTGTTGAGGTCACCACGGAATCTTGAGTAGAGCTCCTTGGGCTTGTACGGCAGGTGGTCATCAGTTACCTCTTTTATACATAGTAGTATACATACGTCAGTCCCAATCTCCCTGTTCATTCTACCGCTCCTTCTCCTGCTGGTATCCATACATTCATTCTCTACACCTGTGTCTCTATTTCTGCTTTGCAAATAAGTTCATCCATACTATTTTTCTACATTCCACATACAAGCAATATTGTACAATATTTGTTTTTCTCTCTCTGACTCACTGCACTCTGCATGGGAGTCTCTAGGTCCATCCACACCTCTGCAAATTGCGTAACTTCATTCCTTTTATGGCTGAGTAATATTCCATTGTATATATGTAGCACTTCTTCTTTATCCGTTCTTCTGCTGATGGACAGTCAGGTTGCCCCCATGTCCTGGCTATTGTAAATAGTGCTGTAGTGAACACCGGGGTACTTGTATTCATATTAACCTCTTGAGAGGGCCTTGCTGAGGCTGCTGCTGCTAAGTTGCTTCAGTCTTGTCCAACCCTGTGTGACCCCATAGATGGCAGCCCACCAGGCTCCCCGGCCCCTGGGATTCTCCAGGCAAGAATACTGGAGTGGGTTGCCATTTCCTTCTCCAATGCGTGAAAGTGAAAAGTGAAAGTGAAATTGCTCAGTCGTATCCGACTCTTAGCGACCCCACGGACTGCAGCCCACCAGGCTCCTCCGCCAATGAAATTTGCCAGGCAAGAGTACTGGAATGGGGTGCCATTGCCTTCTCCGTGAGAGGGCCTTATATTTGAACATTTTTTGAGAGGAAAAAATATATATATATAATAGTAGAGCGCCATACCATGTATCGAAAGAGAGGAGTGGGGTCTATTGGTAGGTATCCTTAGGAATTCAATACAGCAAACATGGAGTGATACCACTTGCCTTTGAAGTTCAGATTCATTATTTGCTACCTGTGCCTCTTTTTCATAATGTAAGCCACTTTCTTGAGCATCTGATTCCTCCTCAATAGTGAGAGGTAATATTGTTTTCTTGCTGGCTTTTTTTCAGAATTAAATAAGATAATTAGGTAAAATACTTTCACAATGTCTAGCATGAAAATGGGCTATTATTAACATTATTATTCTAAATGTGTCAGGTCCTGGCAGCATTTACAGAGATAAAACAAGATACTTTCATCTCAACACATAAACAGCTCAAGAGAAACATAGATGAGGGAACAAAAAAGGAAGGAGGCAATGCTATTGTCATTCTCATTTTACAGATGTGGAAACTGAGGCTTAGAAAAGTTAGCAGCTGGCAGTAAGTTAATGCCCTTAAAATTAACTCAGCAAAATTCAGCTTCCTAAATATCTAATTTGTTCTAGCTATCAAATTTACTGGCTTAATGAAAATGATTTTAATAGCTTAAATAGATGAGGAAACTGAAAATCAAGGAGGAACACTTTAAACGCTTTAAGGGAAGGCTGAATTTCGACTTCTGTTAAAAAAAAATTAGCAAAACAGAAATATCAGCAAGCATTATGGAAATTTCTCAGTTTCTACTGATCTCTAAACTGATTTTAATATTATTTGTTTTGTCAGATTTTAGGACTTTTTAGTCTATTTCTAAAATTATTCCTTCACACTTTCTGATTGTTAAGGTATTAGTGGCGCTAATCATAGTATGATCTACCATAGCAAAATATCCTAAACAGTCCCACTTTCTTTACACACCTTCAATTTTGTAATTCTTTGTGTCCAGTATTTCAATAAACCTGTAACACATTGGCCTATATCAATTGTTTCTTACCAGCAAACAGAGTTTTTGCATTTCTTATGTGATGAGAATTTTTTAGGTTACATTTATTTCTTCAAGATGATCACAGATTTAAGTTCTCAATTTAATTTAAATACTTAATGTAATTAAATCTACTTTAAATAACTGAAAATTGGATTTAATCTAGAGATTTAATTCCACTTAAAGTTGAAATCCAATTTAATTTGAAATTAAAATTTAATTTAATATAACACAGTGATTATTTCACATGCTTTTGAATTTATATTTAAAATGGCTACAGATGCACAAACTAAAAGCTGATACCATTTGAGGTGTTAATAACAGAATATTAAAAATAGTTAAAGTTAAAAAAAAGTTTAAAATGACAATCCAAAGCACTGAAATTCAAATCCAAAAGAAGGACTGGAAACAGTCTTAAATGTATGCACTCTACTGATGGGCCAAAGGTTAAGACTCCATGCCTCCAATGCAGGGAGGGGCACAGGTTCCGTAGTGAGTTGGGCAACTAAGATCTTATGTGCCATGTGGTGTGGACAAAAATTTTTAAAAATAAGAAAAGGGAAAATGTTGATTGGAAAACAGCATTTCTTATAGAAAATTTTATCATTTTTAAAATGCTTTGCACAGTTAGCATGTCAACTTTTGTATAATTCATATGGACACCTTATGTTCGACAAAGGAGGCAAGAATATACAATGGAGTAAAGACAATCTCTAAGAAGTAGTGCTGGGAAAACTGGTCAACCACTTGTAAAAGAATGAAACTAGATCACTTTCTAACACCACACACAAAAATAAACTCAAAATGGATTAAAGATCTAAATGTAAGACCAGAAACTATAAAACTCCGAGAGGAGAACATAGGCAAAACATTCTCCGACATAAATCACAGCAGGATCCTCTATGATCCACCTCCCAGAATACTGGAAATAAAANTTAGATCACTTTCTAACACTACACACAAAAATAAACTCAAAATGGATTAAAGATCTAAATGTAAGACCAGAAACTATAAAACTCCTAGAGGAGAACATAGGCAAAACATTCTCTGACATAAATCACAGCAGGATCCTCTATGATCCACCTCCCAGAATACTGGAAATAAAAGCAAAAATAAACAAATGGGATCTAATTAAAATTAAAAGCTTCTGAATGTCATTTCTATTCAGCTGTTGGGCCTTCAACAAGTTACCTTTAACTTTCACTACATCTCAATTTTCTCACCTTTAAAATCAAGATAATGGTAAAACACACCTTATAGCATTTTGTGTGAATATTAAATTGACAATCTCTAAACAGTACTTAGCCTGGAGCCTGAGATATTATAAAAACTGTTAACTTGAACTATTATAATTATTAGCAATATACAGAATTTTTGAGGTTTTTATTCATTCAACATTCACCGAATGCATATTGTGTTTCTGATATCTTGGTGAGATTTTTTTTCCTCCTTAGAATAGTGTAAAGAAAAGGAATTTGATAAATATGGGAATTAAGTATTAAATTACATTCATTTAAGTCACAAAAGACATCATGAAAGTGAAAGTGAAGTCACTCAGTCGTGTCTGACTCTTTGTGACCCTGTAGACTGTAGCCTACCAAGCTCCTCTGTCCATGGGATTCTCCAGGCAAGAATACTGGAGTGGCTTGCCATTTCCTTCTCCAGGGGATCTTCCCGACCCAGGGATCGAACCTGGGTTTCCCACATTGGAGGCAGACGCTTTAAACTCTGAGCCACCAGGGAAGCACCAAAGACATCATACCTATGCTATATTCCAGTAAAAAAAACAGTTTTCCTATTATGAAATGTTAAGAATCTATGCCTCATACTAACACATGCACATTAAATACAAATATTACCTGAAGATGATATGATCTTTTAAAATGAAATATTAAGACATTTGCTAAGTAATTTAAAATTCAGTGTAGCATTTAGAATACTATCAGACTATGCAAATTCATATGTATTTCTTGTTTATAAATGAGAAAACAACATACCACAAAGCACAGAACAACATTACAATTTAACTGTTGTAAATCTAAATCTGTAGGATAATTTCTGGAAAAATCCAGAGAGCTTAGGATCCAGGTCTCTGAATGATAGCTTTTAAAATGTAAGCCAGATCTTTATGCAAACTTGGAACATTCTGTATCATTTGCCTGCTACATAGTCTGACAGATCACAGCACTTTGCCATTTTCTGAAGGTGGCATTTCATTAGATGTCATTACATTAGATACTGTCACCCAAACAATAAGACTTTACTGCTATTTTCTACCATGTGTCTATCTCAAAACCAAACCTTTATCAATGACAGAACTGGGGCAGGAAGATGACAGGATTTTAATCTTTTACATCAAACTTAACGGGTTATCAGTATAATTAGCTGAAGAGTATATTGGTCCTTCATCACCTGCTTGCTTGACTGACTTCTATCATGTAGCTTGATTGGTTGTTTGACTGAATTACTGGGTATTTTGGACAGAGTCAAAGCCTCACAGAGTCTGAAAATCTAGTGTTCATGGACCAAATGATCCTATTTTTCTAATCTCCTGGTGGCACATATTTAGAGTCTAGAAATATTAATGGCTCATCAGGCCAACTCCAAGCAGGCAAAGATAATTAAAAGACCGGTGAAGTGCACAGGGTAGGCATCCAAGCCAGCCCTTCAATCTTAGGTTGTTTCAGAATTTCTCAACGGCAGGGCAAATTCATTCTTCCATAAATGGCCATAGAAAGTCTGCACTTTGGTATCTGACATTCATTCCCCTCTTTTTTGATATACCCATTACAATGAAGACTAGACAGACAAAACAATCAATGAAGAGCTGTATTATTTGTCCATCACAAACCAAAATGAGATGGGATCTGCTAGAGCTCAATATAAAACCTCACATGTTGTCAAGGTAAACATACTATTTGTAGAATGAAAGAAAAGAGAAATGTCAGATGTTCTGGTAATGATGCACATTAGTTTTGTGGTGTTTGGTACTGATTACACAACCGAATACCTCAACTGTATCTCCATACATATGTGCATGCCTCCTGAACATGCCCACTTAGATAAATAAAGGAAGTACCAAAGTTAACTTGCACAGAAGAGGAACTCTGGTTTCACCTACCCCAAACTTACTCTTTTCTCACCTCTAACAGTAACACCTACATCCATCCCATTGCTCATATTTGGAAACTCAGAGATCCTCCTCTTTTCCCTCACATCCCATATTAGGTCTACGCGTAGTTCTTTCTGGCCCTGTAGCTGTTCTTCCTGCTGAATCTGACGGCTTCTCAGTGGCTCAGGGTCCCTCCTGGTCTCCCTATGTCTGTGTTTGCTCATCCTCTGACTTAGTTCCCACAAAATAGCCAGAGTGTTCTCAAGGTATAAATGAAATCTTATCACAGCTCTGCTTAAAATTCACCAGTGGTATCCTGTTGCAGATAAAACACAATCTAAACTCATGACCGTAGACTACTAGACCCCACAAGGTCTGGGTCTTGCCCATCTCTCTGATGCCATTTCCTACCAGCTGCCTCTCTGTTTTCTGTGCTCCTGCAACACCCTATACTCATTTTCTCATTGCCGCTCCCTTCACCTGGAGACTTGTTTCCACACAGCTCACGGCTCAATCACTCTCATGACTGAGTTCTTGGGCCAAATGTCACCTCTCAGAGTGACTTCTTCTCCTGGCCACTACAGCTAACAAAACTGCTCCTCCCCTCCCTGACACTCCATCCCATAGTCTTCTTTCATCTTAGTCATAACACCACCATCTGCAATTATTTCACTTAATTATTTACATACTTATTGTCCATCTTCTTTCACCAGAATGAAAGCACCATAGGACTAAAAATATATCTGACCTGTTCACATCTGTCACAGTCCCAGCTCTAGCCCAGCATCTGGCCCATTGCAGCCTCTCAACAAATGATGGCTATGCTCATGAAAAAACACATTAATCCATTTCAAAAAACCCATCCATTTAAATGTCTGATGGCCTACTATAAACTAAGAACTTTTCTCTGAAGGTGCAAGAGTTACACAATCTCTACCCTTATAGCGTTTCCTAACTGTATCTTTCAACTCAAAAGGAAATGACCACAGAGCTTGCTGTTCTGTGCAAGTTTGAAGGGCAACAGCCTGGCGCGCTCTCTCTCCTCTACCCATGAGCTTGGCCAGGTGAAATTCCTAGAATGCTAGCTTGAGAATCCTGGATGCTTCCAAGCTGAGTAACTGTTGCTCTATTCTCCACGTCTATGTAAAGATATAGATGTGAGACTGGGTGGGCTCAGTGAGTAATAATAGTTTTGGCAGGAGATCTGGCAATGCTAATCCTCTACGGCTAAGGAGCTGACACAACAACCTCCCCCTCTGGCAGACTGAGTGCAACCCACATCTCCAGAAGGGAACAGCCTACTGTCAGATGCACTAGGAATTCTTTGCTCTCTGCAGGCAGTTGCACTGCTCTGACGCTATGTCATTTCCTTCCCAGAGTTTGTGGGAGGCATCCCCAAGTGTGAGAAGTACAAAGAAAGGGACACTTCACCTATATAGAAGGTAGTTTCAGTTTACAGAGAGAGGCTTGGAGTATTTGCCTTAAAATGCTGCATGTACAGGTGATCTGTGATTTCAGAACATTGCTGGTGAGGGAAAGGAATCATGGCCCTTCCAAAAACAAGGATTTTTGGTAAGTTCAGAGGTCATCGGAGTGTTGTCTTTGGGTTCTTATGCCAGCTCCTTGAATTAAGTGCTTCAAAGGCTCATGGTGGAGAAAAAAGAATCAGATCCTAACAAGACTTTGCCTGGGGTCTGCACTGCCTGGCCCCTGCCTGCCCCTCCAGCCCCACCAGCCACCACGTCTCTGCCCTCCTCTCTCCCACACATCTGTTTTCAATCCCTCGCAGTTTTAGTCCCTCTCCTGGCACAAGACCTTTGCATATACTGTTACCGTCCTACATTCTTCTCACTCACCCTCTATTCGCTTAGTGAATGTTACTTAGCCTTTACGTATCAAACTCAAAGATCAGTTAAGACTAGTTACCCCGACCTCCTAATCTACATCAGATACCCCCGCAGAGACCTGTTTCTTTTCTTTAGAGTTTTTGTTGTTGTTGTTGTTGCTCTCGTTCAGTCATGTTTGACTCTGCAACCCCATGCATAGTAGCACACCAGGCTTCTCTCTCCTCCATCATCTCCCCGAGTTTGCGCAAATCCATGTCCATTGAGTCAGTGGTGCTATCTAACCATCTCATCTTCTACTGTCCCCTTCTCCTTTTGCCTTCAATCTTTCCCAGCATTCAGTTTTTATCTCATTTTAATACTACAAACTTGGTGAGATCTTGGTTNGGGCCAGAACACTGGCGTGGGTAGCCTTTCCCTTCTCCAGGGGATCTTCCCAATTCAGGGATCAAACCCAGGTCTCCCACATTGCAGGCAGATTTTTTTTTACCATCTGAGCCACCAGGGAAGCTCATAAATACGCTTAGGACACTGATAATGCTTCTCTCTGAACAACACTGCAAAGAATATAGGGGCAAAGAAACTCATACGGAAAGTTTACGTTAGCAAGTTTCAGGTGATCATAGATTACCATGTGCCAGGCAAGAGAAATTTTGGTTTTGACTATGTAATCAGAAAAATTAATATGTCACGGGTTATTCCCAGGCATTCCATGTGAAAAGATAAGCCTCCGTTAGTGTCTTCCACATTCTCAGCTAAATAGTATCTCTCTAACATCCTTTCAGTCAAAGAAGAAGAGAACTCCATTTTCTGGTTCCCTGGTACTTTATCAGAAACTATATTATTTACCTGTTCACACAGCCAAACTCTGAAATATGTCATAATATTTTTATTGTCATTTTTACTTCTTAAAGGAGATGGAAAAATTAACTTTTAGGAGAAAAGCAAGATTATACATGGAGGAGAAAAAAAAAAAAAACACCTGTTTTGCTAGGTTGCCAAAAAAATAGAAAAACAAACGTAGTTGAGTCTCTTTTCCAAAACTTAACAGCTTTATCTCACTAGTTTGCATATATGGTCCCCAGTTGGAAAACTCCTGTCACCGATGTTTGTGATGAAATGTTACTAAAATACATATTTATACTATCTCTTTTCTAGAGTTTTAAAACACCCTACTTATTTACTGCAAAGAAATGCCATACTTTTCAAAGATTTATTTCCTTATTGCAATAAAGGGCAGTTCCAAAAAAGCCAAGAAAATTAGCACAGAACGATACGCCACACGCTGGGTGTGGGTGTTCAGTAAATGGTATTTTACGTGGATAAGGAGGAGAAGAAGGAGCAGGGGGAGTTTAAGCACATTCGTTCTCTTAATTTATGCTGCAAGACAGAATTATTTAGTCACACCTCTGTATTTAATGCAAAATCAGTGATGAGGCAATCACTAAAATGTAAATCAGGCAAAGTACAAAGAACTGCTTTTTAACCATTTTCTTGGTGAGTAGAGGAGAAAGTACAATTTCACATTCCATGATCTATGTGTTTGGGGGATTCAGAGGGCTGGGGGCTTTTTGAACACCCCAGGGCATATCAATGTGTTATTTTAGTTACCAGTTGTCAAGTGCCTACTGTATGTTAGTAACATATTTATTTATTAGTATTTAATCTTCCAGGTAATATTACCACCACTACATTATAGAGAAGGACCAAAATCAAATCGTGGTCTTTTCCATGTAGAACAGCTTTTAAGCAAAACAGGCAAAAATAATAGCTGCAATTCCAGAGGCTGAGTGGAAGTAGATGTTTCTTTATTCCAAGAGGCAGTGTTCCCTAGTGATTTAGAGAGCGTGAAATCTAGTGCCAGACTACCTGCATTTGAACTCTAGCTCTGGTCTTTACAAGCTGTATGACCTTGGAGCAATTTACTTAACTTCTCTGTCCTTCAATTTCCTCATCTGTAAAGTGGTTATTTTGATGATTAAGTAATTTAATATATCTAAGGCATTCAGGTCAGTCAGTGCCTGGCACCGAGTAAGCACTACATAATTGTCAGCTATTAATAATTCTTGAAAAGTGAAAAAAAATGTGACTGTGTTAGTCGCTCAGTTGTGTCCAATTCTTTGCAACTTCATGGACTGTAGCGCTCCAGGCTCCTTTGTCCATGAGATTCTCCAGGCAAGAATACTGGGTGGGTAACCATTCCCTTCTTCAGGGGATCTTCCTGACCCAGGAATCCAACCTGGTCTCCTACACTGCAGGAAGATTCTTTACTGCCTGAGCCACCAGCCCAGAATCTATTCTCTCTTTTAGAAAAAACAACCCACATTTTCCCTTTCACTACTTTTAGTCTACATGGTTTGAATGGTATAAACTCCATCCTGGTTTCTGACATAAATATATGTTCCAAGCCTGATAATCAGAACAATGACTCTCCACTGTCACTGATCCAAGAATGAAGTGAGGACACAAGCTGGCCCAATAAAAATTTTTGTAGAACTGTTTAGGGAAAATAGTGGTTCTTGCAATTGGACTGAGAGAGCTGTCAAAATTTAAGTATAGAGTTTGCAGGAATCACCTTCTAGAAAGAGAGTGCTTAAGACTGGATCCCACATGAGACAAAGCATAAATAAATGATAGTGAAGGAGAGAAACAAATCTAAAGGCATCATTTGAGTCCCTCGATCCAGCTGGGAGCAATAAAATCCACCCATGAACTTGAAAGGTAAATGAGCCAAGATTACTCTTCGCTTATGTCAGTTTGACTTGGGTTTCTGTAACTTGCAAGTAAACGTATTTTTTATTAATACCTCTACTGTTCTCTTTTTAAAAGCTAAGTAATTATTCATTTTGAGCAACCACTCCTACCTTGCCCTCCTTGCTGTAACAAACCAGGCCAAGTGAGCAGTGTTAAATTTGGTTACATGAAATATATCATTTCCAACGCCCACTTATTTCCACTATACAGAGGAGGAAGCTGAGAACTTGAGAAACTAAGTAAATATTCTGACTTTATATATTATTTATTTACATACTGTTTCATTTTTTAAAAGGATCTAAGGTAGATTATCCAGATACAAGTACAATCAAGAAAAATATTCTCTTGCTGTGCTGAATGGTGAAGTCTCCAGCCTTTCTTTTTAAGAAAAAAAAGAAAAAGAAAACAAAAGAAAAGAATATCATAACAGTTTGGCCTAATGATTAAACTGCTACTGCTGCTAAGTCGCTTCAGTCGTGTCCGACTCTGTGCGACCCTATAGATGGCAGCCTACGAGGCTCCCCTGTCCCTGGGATTCTCCAGGCAAGAACACTGGAGTGGGTTGCCATTTACTTCTCCAAAGGATTAAACTAGGTTAAGCTACCTTGAAATTGAATCCCTCTCTTCCTGTATCATATCCAATAAAGAAGAAAGGTCTTGGGGCAGATAGACTTGCAAGCCCAGGTGACACACATGTGGCAACTTGACATACCCNACTTCTCCAAAGGATTAAACTAGGTTAAGCTACCTTGAAATTGAATCCCTCTCTTCCTGTATCATATCCAATAAAGAAGAAAGGTCTTGGGGCAGATAGACTTGCAAGCCCAGGTGACACACATGTGGCAACTTGACATACCCACACAGACTCCCTGGCCCCACAGAAATGAGACCTTTGGAAGCACAATTTTAGATGCCAACTTAAAATTCCAATGCTATTCAAGCAAGGATTTATTTTCATTACTACTCCTTCGTATTGCTAGATGTGAGAAAGATAAATTAAATATGAACTCTGATTCCTGGCCAGACTGCAAATCTATCACATGACATGAAATTTTTGGTGATTACACTTATCTCCTTTACCAGTGAAACAATTTCTTACACAGTTCAGTGATAACATTCATGTCCACACACTAAGAAAAGGATCTTTTTTCTCCCTTTGAAAACAGTACAGTGTACATTCTAAGCATCACCATGAAAATTATTCCCCATTACTTGAGTCTGCTGCAACCGATATTATTTAATTTCCTAACAATATCCTCTACCTGCAACTGACAAGCCATATCAGTACCAGGGATCAAAATGTTGGAAAAGAAGCAAATAAACGAAGAGAGATAAAAAGGTTATTAATAGCCACAGAGTTAAACAGCCTCCTGAATAAAAAGGATGGAGTTGGCAGTTTCATAATTGCCTCTGATTGATTGATATGACAAATGTAACAATGGCAGATGAGTTACAGCAGGGCTCCAAACAGCAAAAAGTTAAACATACATCAGAACACAGGAGCAGCCAGCCTATTTTCTTCTTTTTTCATTTTAGTGTATTCTTCGAGAGTTTATCTGATTTGTCTGATTCTTCTTCTCTAGGGACAGGAGCTTAGCTTGAGCTCTGGGAGTCATCCATCCGAGTTGCTAAGTCATGTCCAGCTCTTGGGACCCCATGGACTGTAGCCCTCCAGGTTCGTCTGCACATGTGATTTCCCAGGCAAGAACACTGGAGTGGGTGCCATTTCCTCCTCCAGGGAACCTTCCTGACCCAGGATCAAACCAGCGCCATCTGTGTCTCTTGCGTTGCAAGCATAAGTAAACGTTCTGACTTTATTTATTTACCTATTGGGCTTCCCTGATAGCTCAATTGGTAAAGAATCACCTGCAATGCAGGAGAACCCGGTTCAATTCCTGGTTCAGGAAGATTCCCTGGATAGGGGATAGGCTACCCACCCCAGTATTCTTGTGTTTCCCTTGTGGCTCAGCTGGTAAAGAATCCGCCTGCAATGCAGGAGACCTAGGTTCCATCCCTGGGTTGGAAAGATCTCCTGAAGAAGGGAAAGGCTACTCACTCCAGTATTCTGGCCTGGAGAATTCCATGGACTCTATAGTCCATGTGATCGCAAAGAGTCAGACACGACTGAGTAAGTAAACGTTCTGATTTTATTTATTTACATATTATTTCTTTTTTTAAGATATAATCCATCACCTGTATTGCATATGGATTCTCTACCAACTGAGCCACCAGTAAAGCCCGCTGGAAAGGGGGTCTCTTGCCCAGAGGAGTGGGTGCTGTCATTGCTGAGAATCCCATGGAATCAACAGTCAAAAGATAAGGCAGACAGAGCCTAAGTTAATGGGCTGAGGAAAGGGGACCAAACGAACCTGTTACTCAACAGGAAATCTGAAGCAGAAGTTGGGTTTGAAGAACAGAATCGAGGGGGGAAGGGACAAGAAGATGAAGTAAGGAACCTTTCAAAAAGTCAAACCAGGAGTCAGGAGGTAAACCAGTGCTTACCTCAGAAAGTTTTTTTTTTT
>SJYV01050430.1:130107-167962 GCA_006410875.1 Neotragus pygmaeus
AAAAAGAAGAAGCACCTCCTCTAGGTGTCATTGACCTACCTAAACTACACATATTTATGTGGCACAATTTGATAAGGCTTAACATATACACACAATTAAAATTTTTTATATTTTTTGGGGGGGTGGGCCATGTAGCAGTAATGATCCCAGACCAGGGATTGAACCCTTGCCCCCAATATTGGAAGCACAGTCTTAATGATTAGACTTCCAGGGAAGTCCTGTACACATTTATTGAACCATCCCCATAATTCAAAAACTGAATGTACCCGTCACCCACCAAACTTCTCTCACACCACTTTCTCTACGTCTTTCCTTCTGCCCTTCCCACCATCATTCCATTACATTCCAAGCCACAACTGACTTTTTCTACTACTATAAATTAGTTTTTATTCTTTAGGATTATATATATATAATAAATAAATATAAAATTATATATATTAAATAGTTACATAATAAATATTTATAAATAAAATGTATTTTAAAATACAGAAATAAAATTGTGTAGTGTGTACGCTTCTGTTTAAAGTGGAGAGAGTCTAGCTTCTTTCACAGAGCCTAACATTTCTGAGATTTATTGTGTCAGGAGTTCCAACAGCACCCTTAGGTTTGATGATTTGCTAGGTAAATTCACAGGAGTCATCTTGCCATGCTGGTGACTCTGATCTGTTGCAGGAAAAAGGATATAAAGCATAATCAGCAAAGGGAAAGGAACGTGAGACAAGGTTCAGAGGAAACCAGACACAAGCTTCCAAGACTCCTCTCTCACTGAAGTCACACAAGACATCTTACTTGTCCCAATGGGAAGTCAGGACAACCCATGTGTAACGTTATCTACTAGGGAAGCTTATTAGATACTCAGTTTGTGAAGTATCTCGTCACGTGTGCAGGATCTGGCAGATATGAACCAAAATTCCAGACTCTCAGAAGGCAGGCAAGTATTCAGCATAAACTACACTGTTTGTACACTNAGAACTGGACATGGAACAACAGACTGGTTCCAAATTGAGAAAGGAGTACATCAAGACTGTATATTGTCACCCTGCTTATTTAACTTATATGGAGAGTACATCATGAGAAATTCCAGATTGGATGAAGCATAAGTTGGAATCAAAACTACCAGGCCAAATATCAATAACCTCAGATACTCAGATGACAAAACCCTTATAGCAGAAAGTGAAGAGAAACTAAAGAGCCTCTCATTGAAAGTGAAAGAGGAGAGTGAAAAAATTGGCTTAAAACTCAACATTCAGAAAACTAAGATCATGCATCCAGTCCCATCACTTCATGGCAAATAAATGGGGAAATAGTGGAAACAGTGACAGACTTTATTTTCTTGTGCTCCAAAATCACTGCAGATGGTTAACAGCAGCCATGAAATTAAAAGATGCTTGCCTCTTGGAAGAAAAACTATGACCAACCTAGACAGCATATTAAAAACAGACATTACTTTTCTGACAAAGATCTGTCTAGTCAAAGCTATAGTTTTTCCAGTAGCCATGTATGGATGTGAGAGTTGGACTATAAAGAAAGCTAAGCGCGTAAGAATTGATGCTTTTGAACTGTGATGTTGGAGAAGATTCTTGAGAGTCCCTGGGACTGCAAGAAAATCCNTCTAGTCAAAGCTATGGTTTTTCCAGTAGTCATGTATGGATGTGAGAGTTGGACTATAAAGAAAGCTAAGCGCCTAAGAATTGATGCTTTTGAACTGTGATGTTGGAGAAGATTCTTGAGAGTCCCTGGGACTGCAAGAAAATCCAACCAGTCCATCCTAAAGGAAATCAGTCCTGAATATTCATTGGAAGGACTGATGCTGAAGCTGAAACTCCAATACTTTGGCCACGTGATGTGAAGAACTGACATTGGAAAAGACTCTGATGCTGGGAAAGATTGAATACAGGAGGAGAAGGGGATGACAGAGGATGAGATGTTTGGATGCCATCACCGACTCAACGGACATGAGTTTGAGCGAGCTCTGGGAGTTGGTGAAGGACAAGGAGGTCTGGCATGCTGCATTCCATGGGATCACAAAGAGTCAGATATGACTGAGCAACTAAACTGAACTGAACTGAACTGAAGTTTTTATATATAGAATGGACATCCATTCACTTCTTGATAAACAGGTAAGTGGTTTCCAGTTTTGGCCTATTACAAATAAAGCTGCTATGAACGTGCATGACCTAACCTTTACTTGGACCTATGTTTTCACTGCTCTTGGGTGTGTACCCAGGAGAGGAATGTCAGGGTCATTTTGTAGCTAGAAGCTGATAGATGTAAGGAACTGTCAAACTGTTTTACAGACTGGCTATACCATTTTACATTCCCACCGGCAGTGCATAAAAAGTTCCAT
Organism: Neotragus pygmaeus; assembly: GCA_006410875.1. Classification (NCBI taxonomy): domain Eukaryota; kingdom Metazoa; phylum Chordata; class Mammalia; order Artiodactyla; family Bovidae; genus Neotragus; species Neotragus pygmaeus. Next base: position 132,455 of record SJYV01050430.1, read on the forward strand.
TTGGTCTACCTCTTACCAACACTTCATATATTCATCCTTCTTCATTTTGGACATTCTAAAAGGTTTGTAGTGATATCTCATATTGGTTTTAACTGGCATATCCCTAGTAATCCATCATGCTGAGCATCTTTTTCATGCTCATTTGCTATTCGTATATCTATTTTTTTTTTTTGTCTATTCAAAGATTTTGTCCATTTTCTTTGGAGAAAAGAAATGGTTGCATCTTCTCTTACTTGAATTTTGAGACTATTTATATATTATATGTAAAAGTCCCTTGTCCTATATGTGACTTGCCAATACGTTTTCCCAGTCTATAGGATGTCTTAAGTTTGCAGATTGTGTTAACTTTAAATAAAACCAACTTGTCAATTTTTTTTTCTGTAAAAGCCATGCTGCTGGATCCTTTCTAAGAGAGCTTTGCCTAATCAAAACCTATACAGATCTTCTCCCATATTTTTGATAGAAATTTTACTTTTGTCTTTGATTTAAATCTACACTCTACTTTGAGTTAATTGAGCTGAAGGTCTGGGAGTCTCATTTGCTGAAAAGACTGACCTATCTTTCTTGAATAACCTTTATGCCTTTGAGAAAAAAACAATCGAGCCTACAGGTGTAGGTCTATTTATCAACCTTGTATCTGTTCTACTGATCTGGATTTTTTTTCCCTAAGACTTCATCTAACATTTCTTATAGTCTGGGTTGGTTGGTCATGAATTACTCCTTTTCTTTCATCTTAAAATGTTTTTTTTAATTTTTCATTCATTTTTGAAAGGTTTTTCTGGGTATAGTATTATGTCTGCTTCTTCCTGTTCTTTCTTTCTTTCCATCCTTAACTTTCTGTCCTTCCTTCTTTTCCGTACTTCTTTCTCTTCCTTTTCTTCTTTCAGCTCTTTAAAGATACTGTTTCACTGTCTTCTGGCTTATCCTGTTTCCAACAAGATGTCTGCGTTTTGGCTTGTCTGTATATAACACATCTTTTTCCTAATTGTTTTAACTTTTCTTTCTCTTTGTCACTTATTTTAAAACTTTTAATTATGAAGTTCTTAGGATCTGCTGGGCTTTGAAATTCCTATATTAGTGAGTTTATGGTTTTCCTCAAATTTTGAAAATTATCAGACACAATGAGCAAACAAACTATTGAGCAAAATCAGACAAAATTTAAATTCCTTCTCTCCTTTCTTTTAAGGACTTCAGTTACACATATATAAAGGCATTTAAAGTGGTCTCAGAACTCCCTCATTTTCTGTCCCCCTCAACTTTTTTTTTTAACTTTTTTTGTGTGTATCTCATTTTGCAGAGCATCTATTGCAATGTCTTCAGGTTCACTATTTTTTCTTCTGCAACGTCTAATCAGCTGTTAAGCACATCTAGAGTAGATTTTCATATAAAATATTTTAGTTTTTATGTCCAGGAGTTTAATTTGGGTCCTTTATATCTTTTGTTTTCCTACTGACATGTTTCATCTTTCCTTTAGGTTCTTCAAAGTATGTGAAGCTGTGAAGCTCGCTCAGTCATGTCCGACTCTTTGCCACCCCATGGACTGTAGCCTACCATGCTCCTCCATCTGTGGGATTCTCCAGGCAACAATACTGGAGTGGGTTGCCATTTCCTCCTCCAGGAGATCTTCCCAACCCAGGGATCGAACCCAGGTCTCCCGCATTGTAGGCTTTACCATCTGAGCCACCAGGGAAGCTCTTCAAAGTATGGAATACAGAAAAAATTAATGTTTTAATGTTCTTATATACTAATTCAGTTTACTCTAACATTTTGTGGTTGGTTTTGATTAATTTTTCTCTTTATTATGTGTTGTATTTTCCTGCTTCTTCGCATTCTTAATAATTTATTGAATTGTTGACATTGTAAATTTTATCTTGTTGAGTCCTAGATATTTTGGGTTTTTTGCAGATATTCTTGAGCTTTGTTTTGGAACAAAGTTAAGTTACTTTGAAACAATTTTCTATTTTCAGGACTTATTTTGAAGCTTTAATACGTATTTGTTACTATATACATCTACGTTTAGGCTAGACCTAATCTTACCCCACCACTGATGCAAAACCCTTTTGCTTATTCAATTATGAGGTTTTCTACTGTAGCGAATGGAGCAGTTACTGTTTATGGCCCTGTGTCAGTTCTGAGCACTCTTTCCTCAAATCATTTTGGAAGATAATTTCCCCAGTCTTAGTTGAGCTTCACTCATGCACTAATCAATACTCAAGGGAAGATGTGATAGAGAACTTCCAGTCTCCCGAGATCCCGTTTCTGTAGCTCCCTCCTTTCTCTGCCTCTAGACCTTCAGCCTCCCTGCCTTCCAGTTCCATCTCTCTGACTCAAAGGAAGGCACTGCACTCAGCTGCATTTTCCTTGCCTGAACTGCAGTCTAGACAGTAATCAAGAACTTTGGGGGCTCATCTTATTTGCCACTTGTTGACTGAGACCTCAAGAATAGTCTCTCATAAATTTTATCTGCTTTTTTTTATTATTTCAGGTAGGAAACTGAATTTGGTCCCTATTTCTTCATGTTGCCTGGAAAACCTATGTACTTTTTTTTTATACTGAGTCTCTCATTATTGAGTTACTTAAGTAGATTTGTCTGTAATATATATTATAAGTATTTAATAAACCATTAAAAGCTACCTATATATATATCCTTATATGTTTTAAAACAGAGATCTTAGAGAACTTTCCAGTCCAATGGCTTCAAAATCTTTGAGTATTGTTTTTTAACTGGAGGCTACGTGATCAGAAGCACATGTACATGTCATCTACATAAAGTTTATTTTGTTGATAAGAACAATAGATAGAGAAAATTCATACCTAGCAAACAGGTATGAAAGAAACTGAAAAAGAATAAGATATACTAGGTGAGTAAGTATATATCAAAGCTTTATCCATTTTCTTTTTCCTTTTTGTAAGTCATTGTTCAGAGTGTCCCAGTTTGATGTAATTTTGGTGAAATTAAACCTGGACAGCTAAAAATTATGTAATTAAATATATTCAGCTTCAATTAAAAATCATAATTGCTTCAAAGATGCTAACATAATATCTTGTAGCAATACGAGAGCAAAAAAGGCCTAGTAGCTGACATGTCCCAGACAGTTATAAACTAGGGGAAAGGAAATGGTAGGTGAAACATTCTTTATAGAATACATTCAATCAGGAAGATGCATGGCAGATAGCTTACATGTAATATAATATCCCTTTACAAATGGGAAAACTGAAACTCAAATTTAAATAACAACCAGAATCGCATGTTTGATATGTGACTAAATATGGATATAAACTTAAATCCTTTGATTTTCAGTATTGATTATTAACTTACCTGTTAATTTGCTCAGAAAGAAAATTCTTTCTTGAGTATGAAATATTTCTCCATTTCAGAATTTGGGACACAGAGAGAAGCCAGTGTTGAGCCCCAACTCATAAACTGTACAAATTGTCATAAGGCATCTAATACATGATAGATATTGTTTGGGTTATGTGAAAACCCTCACTAATTGATTCAAGTAATAGTTTTGGAGCACCTTCTCCATTCTACTCATCATGTTAAGTATTAGAAATATTGAGACAATTAAGACAGACAAGATCTCACTCTTAAGGATTTTACATTTTAGGTAAGGTAAGGACAAAACATAAGTATAGAAACATAAGATAACCTCAAATAGGATGAGTAATATAATGAACATAATACACTGGTAGTTATCATGAAGAATGATACCAATGGATGGATTTGTATCAGTAATATACAACAAGTGAAAGTGAAGTTACTCAGTCATGTCCGACTCTTCATGACCCCATGGACTATGTCCTACCAGGCTCCTCTGTCCATGGCATTTTCCAGGCAAGAGTACTGGAGTGGGTTGCCATTTCCTTCTCCAGGGGATCTTCCCAATGCATGGATTGAACCCGGGTCTTCTGCACTGCAGGCAGACGCTTTACCCTCTGAGCCACCAGGGAAGCCAATGGATGGATTTGTATCAATAATATACATCAAAGGTAGATCTTACAGGACTTTTAATAAAATGTATGATAGGATTGAGGGAAGAAATAAACTGGGGTGGGAAGGGAGCAGGTATAGGAAAGAGCACTTAGGTAGGAAGTGATAGGAAAAAGGAATCAAAAACTCTGTTTTGTCCCTATTTAAGTGTGAGGTGTCTATTAGAACAGTCCTTCTCAAACTTTAATTTGCACAGGAATCACCTGGGAGAAATGTTATTAAGATGCAGATTTTGATCTGTATCAGGAGCTAAGGTAGGCCGAGGATCCAACATTTCTGACATTTTTGAATAACAATAATGATAGTGAAACAGAAACCATGCTTTGAGTTGCAACACTTTAGACAATCAGGGTGAATATAGGTAGAACAGAGATCTGGAGTTCTATAGAAAGGTAAAGGATTGAGTTCTAAAGTTTGGGACCTTTAGATGTATTTCTTAAGAAAAGTCCATATTGAGAATATAAGGACAAATATGCAAACCATAAAGTTTGAAAGAAAATGCTATAAAACTTAGCAGCCAAATGTATAAGTTGACACTTGTGTAACACAGAATGCGAGTGCAAAAGAAGGTAAGAAAGACAAAGGGATTAATGTAGAATTCAGGAAACAGAAAGGATGTGGGCGACTGTTGTGCCATAGATCTATCAGACAGATAAGAAGAAGAGGCTCCCTCTGACTCTGTTTTAGCTAATCCCATTCTATCTTATAAGAATCATTTAGAATTTTAGAGAAAAAATACAAAGAACCAAACAAAATTGTAAACTATGGAGTGACAACAGGCAAAGCAAAAAATAAAAAGTAATCATAGTCTTGACTGATGAAAATTATTTACAAAACTAACAGCATAAAAATTAATCCTTACACTAATGTCTAACTAGATCTTCTGGGGGAGAAATGAAGAAATATGAGCACATTGAGGGACTGAAGATGTTAAAACTATTGCTGAATTTTGACTATAAGTTCAAAAAAGAGAGAAGTAAGATCCCCTAAAGGGCTGTTTAAAGCACTTAAATTTGAGCTCACCAAAGCATGTACTAATGTTTTAACAGCTGGAGTGGTTAAGCATTCTTCTGTTTTAGCAGTTTTAATAGCTGATGACAGAGACCAAGGTTAGACACCCAGAGAGCTCGACAGCCTTGCGGGCAACACCTGACGTGAGTGAGAATCCATTTTGATGGGATGGAACAGTGTCTTCTGAAGAACAAAAATGCTTGAAAAACCGTTCTATGTATTTAAAGTAGATTTGCCCTTTACTTAAACTTGACCAACAGACTCCACCAAGGCATTAAGCAATAGTACTGCAATTGCTGGGTTTCGAAAAGGCCAGCAGACCGTCCTCAGTTAACACACATCTAGTGACTGTAACACGGGAGCACATCTATTCTGTGCTCAGACAGACACCACATAAAGCAAAATAGGGATTTGCCATAAAGTGAAACAGGGGTTTAGTAATTATCCGGTCCACTCAGTCAAAGCAGATGGCAAATTGGAAAATTGAGAAATTGGATTTAGACTCTGTTCCCCTCTCTCTTTCTAACATAAGATCGATGCCCTAATATGCCCATTCAACTACAAACTTTTGTGTTTCAATGTCTCTTACCTTTTACAGAAGCCTAAAAATCAAATATGGTATAGACATCCTCCCTGGAGCACAGTATCTAATAAAGCAGATGTTACACATTCCTCATGTAAATATGAGATAAAATGCTAAATTTCAGAGCTTTTCAACTTTAGTGTATATCAGAATCACCTGGAGGGCATGTTAAACCACAGATTGCTGAGTCTAACCTCCAGAGTTTCTGACTCAGTTGCTGTTTAGCCACTAAGTCATGTCCAACCCTTTTGTAACCAGGTGNTAAATTTCAGAGCTTTTCAACTTTAGTGTATATCAGAATCACCTGGAGGGCATGTTAAACCACAGATTGCTGAGTCTAACCTCCAGAGTTTCTGACTCAGTTGCTGTTTAGCCACTAAGTCATGTCCAACCCTTTTGTAACCAGGTGGACTGTAGCCCACCAGGTTCCTCTGTCCATGGGGCATTCCCAGGCAAGAATTCTGGAGTGGGTTGCCATTTCCCTCTTCAGGGGAACTTCCCAACCCGGGATTGAACCTGAGTCTCCTGCACTCGCAGGAGGATTCTTCACCACTAAGCTACAGGGAAGCCCTTCTGACTCAGTGGTTTGGGAGAAAATAGAGGGAAGAATCTGCATCTACAGTAAGTGTCCAGGTGTTGCTGATGTTACAAGTCAGGTGACTACACTTGGAGAACCACTATTTTAAAGGATGACCAATAGAAAGGGGAGTTTCAGCCAGGGTGCTAAGAGATCGCTTCACTGAGAGAGTTAACCATAACTTGGCTTTGAAGGATTGCAGATTGCAACATGGAGAATAAGAGAAAAGAGGTATTAAATAGAAATAATTTAGACGTGGAAGTTATTTACTAATCAATAGGCTAACACGGCAAAGATTTTTCTTGCCCCTCCACTTCCACTTTCATGGTCCTTGAAGATCCAAGAATAAAAGACAGAAAATAAAGATATTCCCATTTTCACAATATTTAGAAATTTTTAAAAAGGCACTGTCAAAGAAATTCCTATAGATCCTAATTTTGCAATATCTATTATTCCTATCTCTTTTGCTGTTTTTACCACAACAAATATCCATACTGAAAAATGAATAAAGGTGTCATTCATTCCTGGGCCTGATTAGACGTCCATGGTTGAAAATTATTCATATTGCCTTCTCTTCTGATCCCATATTAATTTAAGTTTTTGAATTTTTTGGCTACTATCTAGGATAGGTATATTTTTTAAAGGAGATATAAAAATACTTTAAAACAAAATATTAACAACTTAATTAGAAGGCTAATATATATATATATATATATATTTAGATGAAGACAACACAATGGTCCTTCAGATAATTTGCTGGAACAGCAGGAAAAGAACCAGAAAAAGAAAGACATTATTCAAATGCAATTCAGGACATTGCATCTTGGGGGAAAAAAAAACCTGACCCTTAGTTCAATTTTGGAAATAAAGTTTTTTTTTAAATATTCTACTCTTTTAATGCACGAGATGTAGGTTCAATCCCTGGGTTGGGAAGATCCCCTGGAGAAGGAAATGGCAACCCACTCCAGTATTCTTGCCTGGAGAATTCCATGGACAGAGGAGCTTGGTGGGCTATAGTGCATGGGGTTGCAAAAGAGCTGGACACAACTTAGTGACTAAACAACAATGAACAACAATAACAAGCCTTTTAACTTATGAAAATTATGGGATAGGCAAGGGATATGAGGAAGCTACTGAAGTCATAAGAAAATAAGAATGAAAGAGAAAAGTAAGGAAAAGAGAGGAAAGAAGGGAAGGAGGGAGGAAAAAATAACAAATGCAACTGCTGAGGCACCTTTTGTTTAAGGAGTCTGGATTTCTCCAGGGATTAACTCTTACATGCAAAGAATATTAGAGACAAAATGGTGCCATGAAACCGGTTTGCATGTTTACCCACTGTATTTCAATTTGAAAGTCTGACTATAATAGACCCACCAGCCGACCCCTTGTTCTATAACCAGACCCACCAACTGACCCTTTGTTCACAAACTACACTTCTTACCACAAAGGGTCCTGGTATCGACTTTGGAGCAATATTTCCCACCCCTTGCCCCAAAACCATCCCTCAACATTGCTCCCTCCCACTATCCTGTGATTGACCTAGTATCAATTACAATCCAAATTAATTTCCCTTTCAAGTTCTCTGCCACCTCTTTTGGAAGTCCAGTAAGCACCAACACTCCTCATCACAAAATATTTCAGCAAGACACCGTGCCTCCATCAAGCCCTGATAACCTTTCTCACCGCAGGGATAATAGAATAGCGGCCTTCCTGGGCCACTTCCATCAATTTCTATTAAATGTATCCTTCTAATCTGTCGAGCCACTCATTTCCCCTTCCTCCTATAGAGATCCCAGTGAATTGGGAGCAGCGAAGAAGAGGTGAAAATCTCAGGATAGATGAGGATTGTGAAAGGGACTGCAGATACAGGCTGACCAGGGTCAAGGGCATCAACTGTACGTGACCTGTGTGCGCCAACCATAATCAGAGAAACTTCACTTAATCTCACCAAGGCTATTAGGAGCTGCCTTTCCAGGTTACATCTAGCTGCTCAGAAAGATAACTGCTTTGCAGACTTCAATATACCTCGAGAGAATTAGATTTTTCTAAGCCAAAGATTGAATTCCTTCCTGCTTCCCCCCTTCTTCACTGTAACCAGGGCCTCGTGCAAGCTATTTCATTTTCCTTGTGCATCGGGCAGATGACATCCTGCTAAGTACACCAGAAACAGGGAAGACTGAAATGCAAGATCTGTGACGTCGTTTTCAAGCAGACTGGCTTTGCTTACCTGTTTCACAGAAGGAGCTGCTGGCGAACACTTTAATCAGATAAACTACAAACTCAAGTGTTCTCTGCAGCTTCCAGGAGCCTACCCAAGTCAGCAAACAGCAACTTTTACCTTTTACCCTTCGCTATTTGCCTTGATGCATTCCTGCTGACTGTGATTGTTTGCCAGGTGATAGAGGGAACACAGAGAAGGGGAAAGATCCGTTGCTGAGCCCCCAAACAATCCATTGTCTTCTCAAGGTTAGAAATAACACGTGCAAATTAGGTACTGTGACTTCATGATCACCAGATCACATAGCTTCCCTGAAGCCTCAGCTAATTTCCCAAACAGAGCCTGCCTCACCCTCCTACATGTTTCCATGACACTCTGCTGCCACCTCCACTGTATCGTTTGTGTCTTGTATTACAATTGCCTATCTGCATATCTATCCCCTTTCCAATATCCTAATACTAAGAGTTCCCTAAAAGCAGAGGCTATACTTGGTTCATCTTTATCTCCAGCTCCTGCAAGAGGTCTGCGTGTGGCTGATGCCCCACATATCCAGGCTGGGTGAATGAGGAGACCGAAATAAGCTTCTCATGTCATCCTGGCTGAAGCACTGTAAGTTCAGTTCAGTTCAGTCGTTCAGTCATGTCCAACTCTTTGAGTTGGTTTGCATGTCCAACCCTCTGGACTGCAGCAGGCCAGGCTTCCCTGGATTTTACTCAACTCCTGGATTTTACTCAAACTCATGTCCATTGAGTTGGTGATCTCATCCAACCATCTCATCCTCTGTCATCCCGTTCTCCTCCCAGCTTCAATCTTTCCTAGCATCAGGGTCTTTTCCAATGAGTCAGCTCTTTGCATCAGGTGGCCAAAGTATTGGAGTTTCAGCCTCAGCATCAGTCCTGCCAATGAATATTCAGGACCTATTTCCTTTAGGATGGACTGGTTGGTTCTCCTTGCAATCCAAGGGACTCTCAAGAGTCTTCTCCAACACCACGGTTCAAAAGCATCAATTCTTCAGCACTCAGCTTTCTTCACAGTCCAACTCTCACATCCATTCATGACTACTAGAAAAACCATAGCTTTGACTAGATGGAACTTTGTTGGCAAAGCAATGTCTCTGCTTTTGAATATGCTCTCTAGGTTGGTCATAAATTTCCTTCCAAAGAGTAAGCGTCTTTTAATTTCATGGCTGCAATCACCATCTGCAGTGACTTTGGAGCCCCCAAAAAATAAAGTCTGTCACTATTTCATTGCTTCCCCATCTATTTGCCATGAAGCGATGGGACCAGATGCCATGATCTTAGTTTTCTGAATATTGAGTTTTAAGCCAACTTTCTCATTGTCCTCTTTTACTTTCATCAAGAGGCTTTTTAGTTCCTCTTCACTTTCTGCCATAAGGGTGGTGTCATCTACATATCTGAGGTTATTGATATTTCTCCCAGCAATCTTGATTCCAGCTTGCACTTCATCCAGCCCAGCGTTTCTCATGATGTACTCTGAAGGACTATAAACTGGGTAGCAAACATGTTTTCCCGCCCTGGAAACTGAATCAAACCATACACATAAAATCAGTGAATGCATGCAGAGCAGGGATTCTTTCTAATATATTAATCACTTACAGAATAAAGACAGGAAAATAATGGAGGACATTCAGGTCAGCATTGTCAGCTCAGCGGCTAAAACAAAAATGTCCTTTAGTAGAGACTAGGTGTTCCTGTTCCCTCCTCGACCCTCAGAGGGACGTTTGTGGTGAGCATTCACATAGTGCAAAAAACCTTTGAAGGTCAGAGAATCAGCTCGTGCAATGGGGCCGCTCCCGGTTGTGGGGCTACTCCCCAGATTTAAGAGCACCATTGACCAGAATAAAGGGCCAGGAAGGAGTGGGTGTCAAGTGGCTTCAGTTGTGTCTGACTCTGTGAATTGAAGCCCACCAGGCTCCTCTGTCCATGGGATTCTCCAGACATGAATACTGCATCCAAGCAGATGTGAACTGTCCCCTCCTTATTCAGCCTTCTTAAACCTATCTTCAGGTTACAGACCCAGCTTGCCACTTTTCCAATTTAGAATTCCTTTTCTTGATGGTTAACAGTGACCCTATAAGCGAGACAGCAAAAGAGACACAGACTGTCTCTTATACACATCTAGATGTGTATAAGAGACAGGTGGGTAATGGTGCTTACATNGTGAAGAGGAACTCAAAAGCCTCTTGATGAAAGTGAAAGAGGAGAGTGAAAAAGTTGGCTTAAAGCTCAACATTCAGTAAATGAAGATCATGGCATCTGGTCCCATCACTTCATGGCAAATAGATGGAGAAACAGTGAAAACAGTGATAGACTTTATTTTGGGGGGCTCCAAAATCGCTGCAGATGGTTACTGAAGCCATGATATTAAAAGGTGCTTGCTCCTTCGAAAAAAAGTTATTACCAACCTAGTTCAGTTCAGTTACTCAGTCATGTCCGACTCTTTGCGACCCCATGAACCTGTCCATCACCAACTCCCAGAGTCCACCCAAACCCATGTCCGTTGAGTCAGTGATGCCATCCAACCATCTCATCCTTTGTCTGAGGATGACCATAGCCTGACCAACCTGCTGCTGCTGCTGCTAAGTCGCTTCAGTAGTGTCCGACTCTGTGCGACCCCATAGACAGCAGCCCACCAGGCTCCTCCGTCCCTGTCATTCTCCAGGCAAGAACACTGGAGTGGGCTGCCATTTCCTTCTCCAATGCATGAAAGTGAAGAGTGAAAGTGAAGTCGCTCAGTCGTGTCTGACTCTTAGCAACCCCATGGACTGCAGCCTATCAGGCTCCTCCACCCATGGGATTTTCCAGGCAATAGTACTGGAGTGGGTCGCCATTGCCTTCTCCACTGACCAACCTAGACAGTATATTAAAAAGCAGAGACATTACTTTGCCAACAAAGGTCCATCTAGTCAAAGCTATGGTGTTTCCAGTAGTCATGTATGGATGTGAGAGTTGGACTGTAAAAAAAGATGAGTGCCAAAGAATTGATGCTTTTGAACTGTGGTTTTGGAGAAGACTCTTGGAAACCCCTTGGACTACAAGGAGATCCAACCAGTCCATCCTCAAGGAGATCAGTCATGAATATTCATTGGAAGGACTGATGCTGAAGCTGAACCTCCAATACTTTGACCACTTGATGAGAAGTGACTCATTTGAAAAGACCCTGATGCTGGGAAAGATTGAGGGCAGGAGGAGAAGGGGACTATAGAGGATGAGATGGTTGGATGGCATCACCGACTCAATGGACATGAGTTTGAGTAAACTCCAGGTGTTGGTGGACAGGGAGGCCCAGAGTGCTGCAGTCCATGGAGTCTCAGAGAGTCAGACATGACTGAGCAACTGAACTGAACTGAACCTGGATTCCAAGTGAAAGCTGGTAATNGACTCAATGGACATGAGTTTGAGTAAACTCCAGGTGTTGGTGGACAGGGAGGCCCAGAGTGCTGCAGTCCATGGAGTCTCAGAGAGTCAGACATGACTGAGCAACTGAACTGAACTGAACCTGGATTCCAAGTGAAAGCTGGTAATCCCAAGCTCCCAAAGAAGAGAGACAAATGATCCCTCCACTATTATAAGGATGAATGTACAAGATGGACCTACTGTAACTTGGGTTTTTCCATAATCTCTATGGCCTTTCTGTGCTGAGAGCTCTGTCTTGCCTAAGATTGACCTCCTGATTAATTAGGTTAAAATGTCAGCTTCCTCTTAAGAGTTATTACCCTTGTGTGATATCTCCCTTCATATAGAGATGAACATTATCCTAAATTCCAGGATTTCAGAATATTATGAGAGACTGATGAAGTGATGAAACTATTTTTCAAAGAGGTGTTTAACAATGGATTAACTCCTACCTTGGGGTAGACATGTTATATTCCCTGATCTGTGGAGGTGGTCCCAGTGACCTTGAAGAGTGTTGATCCACCCTACCCATAATGGCCCAAAGAGTATCCAACTAAAGGGTTGGATAAATGATGCTGAAATCCAGCCAGGGCTTCACCTACCAACTTGTGTACTCTGAGTTAGGGCTGTGTGCACCTGGAAGGAAAGCATTTTGTCTGATTTGCACAAAATTACCACAAGGTGTTAGGGAGAACTTAATCCAACCCTACAAATCTGAGATGATTTTGTTCACCCACTTTTTAATTTGTTGTAACAGCCCTTCTATTTTACAACAATTTAATGAGCATCAATTATGTGTCACGGCCAATATCCTCCATTCTTCCTGAAATATGTGAAATCATTAGTGGTATTTAAGAACTCTGATTCCAGGGCATTATTCCAAACTATGAATAAATGCAGAATAATGATCTTGCCTGTGGCTTAAGGGAATGAGAACAGATCACAGCATTGAATACTGCCAGGTCATCAAAAACATTGTTTTAAACCTGTGAACTACAGAAAATTTCCACATCTGAACCTCGCTATATCATACATCGTGTCTCTGTTGTCTTAAAGCAGCCATAGGTGACAAGTCAGAAGCTGATTTCAAGCACTGGTTTTACAACATGACGTTTTTTTTGACCTTGAACACAAGTCATTTGACTTCTTAGGGCATTGCCTTTCCTCTGGACAATAAAAGAAAAACTAGCTTCTGACTCCACAGGGATGTCATGAAAATAAATGAGATGTAGGTCTGCAGAGTCACTTTAAGCTCTTAGGAATGAAAGAGCTTAAAGAGATATGAGGATGTATGGCAAACCCAATAGAGTATTGTAAAGTTAAATTTAAAAATAAATAAATAAATAAATTAAAAAAAAATAAAGAGATATGAGGTTTCAGCAGCACTTTTTTTTTTTTTTTTTTTTGGTCATCCTTACAATTGAGAGAGAAAGGTTCTTGGTAAGTTTGGAAGAATATGACCTCACTGGCTCCTGCCCCTGACCTGTAGCTTTTTCTCTTCTGCATTCACAAAGTCTACTGTAATTCTGGCTGTTGACTCAGTGGAATTAATAAGGATCTACCATATCCTTAGGCATCAAAGAAAAATGGTCACACACCATGTGGGATGAATTATCTGCTACCAGTCAAGCATCATACAATACATGCCCCTACAGGGGCTGTGAAAACACTCTAATGAAACAAGGAAAGTGTTACATTGCAGAAAAGAAGAAGCTGCTAGGATAGAGTTCTCAGCTAGGAGATTGATCTGACGGAGTCTAGAAGCCCAAAGGTAGAAAACGTCTTTTAGGACTGCAGCCACATTTTTGCCAGTGTCAGAGATACTCTCTTCTAATGCCAAGACAGCTGTGAAAGAAGATCACAAATAACCAGTTAACAGTCTCCCTGCCCCAAGATGAAGAGTCCCCGACAGGTGGCACAGATAAGTGCTGCATGACCTGTCCCTTATCTCCCTTAAGAGAGTGGTACAATCCGCAGAGCTCACATAAACTCTTCTCTGGCTTCGATCCCACTCTGACATTTAAGAGAAAAGTTGACAGTCATAGATTAAAGGCAAACATTACAGTGAAGTGATACATACACTAGGTGGCTACAACTAAAGATGTGGTTTTGCAAGAATTAGCTGGAAAGACATACTGGCGTACTGAAATGAGTCTCTAAGCTGGTGGATCAAGCTAACATCTTTGTCTTGGTCTCATTGGGGCTCATGCTTCTTTACAGGCTTTGATTTTCTTCGTTTACTCACTCAATAAATGTTCATTGAGCACTGTAATGGAAACTACTGGTGGTACCCACAAATCTAATCTCCTCCCTTCCCTGAGAAAGTAGCTGTCCAGTTAAAATCTAAATTGTCTCACCCATCTTCTAGGGAAGGGAGGCGACCTAAGTTGGCACTAATGGAGACTGAATGGAAGTGACAAGGGCAACTTTGGCATTAAAAAAAAGCACTTCACCTGGACTTTTGCTGTTACCCTTTTCTGCTTGTTAAAAATGAAAAAGTGGAGGCTACCTACCTGCCATAGACTATTTGTGAGAAAGAAATAAACATCTATGTTTTGGAATTTCTTTGTTACATCAGCTCAGCCTTCATTTTTACAAATTTAAGAGCCTTATGAGTATCAGGTAGGCCGGGGTTCCAGCTTAAAATACACATGGTGTATAAAATGTATAGTTTGATGTCTACCCTAGTCTTCTACCTGGGAATCAAAACCCATGAGACAAGTGTCTACCATACTCAATAATCAAAATAAAATAGGGCAGGAAGCAAGGGTATAAGAGTAGATAAAGATCTGAGCTTTAGAGACTTCATTGGTGACCAGTGGTTAAGACTTCACCTTTCAACACAGTGGGTGAGTTAGGCCCCTGGTTGGGTAGCTAGGATCCCACATGCCTCGAAGCCAGAAAACCAAAACTGTAACAAACTATAACAAATTCAATAAAGATTTTAAAAATGATCCACATCAAAAACAACAACAACAAAAAAAAAAAAAAAANTAGGCCCCTGGTTGGGTAGCTAGGATCCCACATGCCTCGAAGCCAGAAAACCAAAACTGTAACAAACTAAAACAAATTCAATAAAGATTTTAAAAATGATCCACATCAAAAACAACAACAACAAAAAAAAAAAAAAAAACAAAAACATGGGCTGCAATGCTAAACAAATCTGAATTCAAGTCCTTGCTCTATCTCTTATAAAGCATATTCTTAGGGCAAATCATTTAATTTATGTAGATCTCATTTACCTCCTTTGAAGCAGGGATGATAGAAATAATTATACATACCTAATAGAGCCCTGCTGTGGCTGCTTCTTAGCTGCTTCAATCATGTCTGACCTTGTGTGACCCCATGGATGGTAGCTTGCCAAGAATTCCTTGGAATTCTCCAGGCAAGAGTACTGGAGTTGGTTGCCATGCCTTCCTCCAGAGGATCTTCCCAACCCAGGGAATCGAACCCAGATTTGCTGCATTTGCTGGTAGATTCTTTACAACTCAGCCACCAGGGAAGCCCCTAACAGAGTCCTGGTGACAATCAAAAGGATTAGACATGTGTAGATTAAACCAGCATCGTGATGGAGCATCATGCGAAGAGTTGACTCATTGGAAAAGACTTTGATGCTAGGAGGGATTGGGGGCAGGAGAAGAAGGGGAAGACAGAGGATGAGATGGCTGGATGGCATCACTGACTCAATGGACGTGAATCTGAGTGAACTCCGGGAGCTGGTGATGGACAGGGAGACCTGGCGTGCTGCAATTCATGGGGTCGCAAAGAGTCGGAAACAACTGAGTGACTGAACTGAACTGAGCATCACCAATATGATCATCAGAGTTCAGTCTTGGTATCATTCACTTCCATGGGGAGTGAAAGTGTTAGTCACTCAGTCATGTCCAACTCTTTGTGATCACCTGGACTGTGTAGTCCNATGGACAGGGAGACCTGGCGTGCTGCAATTCATGGGGTCGCAAAGAGTCGGAAACAACTGAGTGACTGAACTGAACTGAGCATCACCAATATGATCATCAGAGTTCAGTCTTGGTATCATTCACTTCCATGGGGAGTGAAAGTGTTAGTCACTCAGTCATGTCCAACTCTTTGTGATCACCTGGACTGTGTAGTCCACCAGGCTCCGCTGTCTATGGAATTTCCCAGGCAAGGATACTGGAGTGAGTTGCCATGTCCTTCTCCAGGGGATCTTCCCAACCCAGGAACTGAACCCAGTTTTCCTGCATTTGCAGGTGGGTTCTTTACCACTGAGCTGCCAGGGAAGCCCATGACACTTTACACCTCTGCCATAATTCAACTAACTGAGTTAATTCAGTCTCATAATTATGTTTGCTCATCTGGTACCCACTACTGTAGCACAAGGGTTTCCCAGGTAGCTGAGATGGTAAAGAACCTGCCTGCAATGTGGGAGACCCAGGTTTGATCCCTGAGTGAAGTAGATACCCTGGAGAAGGACATGGCAACTCACTCCAGTATTCTTTCCTGGAGAATTCCATGGGCAGAGGAGCCTAGCAGGCTACAGTCCATGGTCTTGCAAAGAGTTGGACTTGACTGAGAAACTAACACACAGTGTAGCACAAACAACTATCCCTTAAATAGCTCTGTCCCAGAACTGAGTACAATGCCTCGTATGTACGAGGCACTCTATTCATAACTGTCATGAATAACTGCCATGTGAACTTGAAGGAATATTAAAGACTAGAGTGTGAATAAATAAAAACCTACCAAGATGGTTATTTGTTTGATGCAAAAAAAGTAGGCACTTGGTTTTAAAAATAAATGGAGGGCACAGTGAAACATTTAATAAAATCCATCAAGCTTAAGAAATTAATACAGAAAGGCCCCATGATGAAAATGAGTATATTCCAAAAGTTATATGCCAACTGCTTTGACCTCAAAAACATAATGAAATGTTATACATCATCTTAAGGGTCCATTTCACAAGAGCTTTTTTAACCTTAGTTAAAACTGACATATTGTACAATGGCATTGGAAAAAAATTGTAGCAGACAATATGATTGAAATGCTAAAAAAAAAANAATGAAATGTTATACATCATCTTAAGGGTCCATTTCACAAGAGCTTTTTTAACCTTAGTTAAAACTGACATATTGTACAATGGCATTGGAAAAAAATTGTAGCAGACAATATGATTGAAATGCTAAAAAAAAAAAGTGGGGGGGAAAGTAGAAAAATCAAAATTTTTTTCTTTGGTGAAAGTAAATTTATGTAGAGAAAGATAAGAAAGAAAATGTTGACTGTTAAAGGTTCTGAATGCGTTTTTGCTGGGTTTATAAGTTCAAGTCACTGGCTCTTTATTCTCCTTAATTCCACATCAAAGTTTCCAGCTTTCATTCCCTTTACTATAGAGATATTGCTTGCAATACTCTTATACTGAATAGTCTGGATTAGCCCTTTTTCTCACAAGGGGAACAAAGAAAGGGAGATAAATGTCTCTAAGATAACTGGGAAAGAACTGGGGGAAAAAACTGAGCTGTATGTGTATGTACTTAGTCACCCTGTCATGTCTGATGCTTTTTGACCCTTTGGACTGTAGCCCACTAGGTTCCTCTGTCCATGGGATTTCCCAGACAAGAATACTGGAGTGGGTTGCCATTTTCCTTCTCCAGGGGATCTTACCAACCCAGGGGGTTGAACCCATACCTGCCATGTCTCCTGTATTATGGGCATATTCTTTACCCATTGAGCCATCAGGGAAGCCTGTGAGTTGTATAAGGAAGGTAAAAAAGGAAATAAAGTAAACTGGTCCGAAACACAGTACCTGATGTGAAAATGTGCTGACATATGATCAGTGAAATGAAAAGAAAATGGAGAGACAAGGCAAAAGATTCGTAATACTTTAAAAGAGAGACAGAGAAAGCAGGAAAGATAATGGCTCATAGTATTCTTCCATGTTGTACAACAAATGATACCATCAGCCCAAGGAATTTTGGCTGTTAGTAAGAACAAGAGGAGCAGACACTTTCCTATACGGGAGGAAAGGAAGCAGAGCATTTTCCAGTTATGAAAATAGGTTAATCGCAACTTGATTTATTTTTAAGTTCATAGAAACTGAACTGATCTCTTCCTTTCTGTGAAGGGGAGAACACAAAGGAATAATGTAAAATGGGTATTTAAGTTTACTGAAAATATTAGGAAGAAACTCCCTGACAGAACATACATACAAAGGTTATTTTATGGAAAACTGTGAAATCAATGTGGAAAATGAAATGCTAAGAGGGAACCATTCTTAACCTCTTACATAAAAATTCAGTCACAGTTTTAAAAGATACAGATCAAATAATAGAGAATCCCAGAAAAATCTCTGAAGCTTCCCTACATGATTTTAGCAGAATAAAAACGATGCTTCCTGGTTAAATGGGAGACTTTTTTTTTTCTGTGTCTTAGCCAACTCTCCCTCTGCCCCACTCATATCCTCTCCCCACCTCCCCCATTTCCTGTCACTTTCTCTCCCTCCCTCTCTCTGTTTCACCCACACTTACTCAAAGAGCATCTCTGCAAACATCACTGTCAGCACCAAGGAGAGCAACCTTCACTTTGACACAGGTGTCAAAGACCATCCTCAGAAACCAAGTATACATCTCAGGAGCTCTTATTTTTTTAATTCGTTTATTTTTAACTGAAGGATAATTGCTTTATAATATTGTGCTTGTTTGTGTCATACATCAACACATATCAGCCACAGGTATACACATGTCCCCTCAGTCTTAAACCTCCTATCCCATCCCACATCTCCAGGTTGTCACAGAGCCCTGATTTGAGTTCCCTGAGTCATATAGGAAATTTAGGAGCTCTTTTGAATTCAGATGAGAAATGCGTGACTGCCCAGCTAGCTCAGTCGGTAGAGCATGGGCCTCTTAATCCCAGGGCCGTGGGTTCAAGGCCCATGTTGGGCAGTTGCTCTTCAACATCTGGGGCTTCCCTTGTAGCTCAGCTGGTAAAGAATCTGCTTGCAATGCAGATTCTTTAAGTTAAGTGTGTTTATATTCAGGGAGACCTGCGATCAATTTCTGGATTGGAAGATCCCCTGGAGAAGTGATAGGCTACCCATTCCAATATTCTTGGGCTTCCCTGGTAGCTCAGCTGGTAAAGAATCTGCTTGCATTGTGGGAGACCTGGGTTCAATCCCTGGGTTGGGAAGATCTCCTGAAGAAAGAGAAAGGCTACCCGCTCCAGTATTCTGGCCTAGAGAATTCCACGGACTATACAGTCAGTGGGGTTGCAAAGAGTCAGACACTACTGAGTGACTCTCACTTTCACTTTCTAGAAGTGCTTGAAGTTTAACACAAAGTTGTAAACACCTGATCTACAATACTACTTTTCTTTTCAGAATATGATTATCTGTATTTATTAAAACAGTGGACACTTTACTATGTGTCCAGAATAAATAATTGACAAAACTGAGGATCAGAGTCTGCTAGAGCTGGAAAGATCCTTCAGGAATCTTCAACCCAGTCTCTGCTTTGTAAAGATGAAAAGAATGAGGACAAGAGGTTATGAAAGTAGTTTCTAAACAGACTTTTTAGTTTGGCTATTATAGAAATGGTAATGTTTCTATGTACTTCAAATTTTTGACAAAATTGAGGGGAGAGGTTCAAGTTGACAGTACTTGAAGACAGAGTTTTTATTCAAAAAGATTCCAACAATCACATGTCACATGAAAAATGCCTAGTCAAAAATTTTAAATCTAACCCTTGACTCTAACACATTACCACTTTTAACAGCAATTTAACAATGGTAAATTGGCTTATAGCATTGTTTTATTTTTACAAAATATAACCAATAACTCCACACCTCCTCTGCCACATGCTATATGCTTCAAAAATATGACTGCAGGTTATCTTTAATTTTGTGTCATGAAGACTAGTATAGTACTTGAATTTCTCCCTAGATACACATTTAGTGGAAGTGCTTCTAAGAAGTTAAGTGTGTTTATATTCAATTTAAGCATTACCTCCTTTAGGAGACCAGGCACTTGAAGGGTGGGCTCTATATCCCTCCTCCTCACTTTAATACTAATCCATGCCTGTCTATAACAGTCCATTTATCTCTTTATATCAAAATTAGCACTTTAGGGGTCTGCCCTCTAGTTCTGTGAGCAACTTAAGGCTAGGTGCAAAGGCCTACCCATCCTATCTCTGTGTTCTCAAAATGAGTTGCATGAAAGACATTGTACTATGTACTGGAGCTGTGCATGTGTGTGAAGTCGCCTCAGTCATGTCCAGCTCTTTACAACCCCATGGATTGTAGGCCACCAGGCTCCTCTGTCCATAGGATTCTCCAGGCAGGAATACTGGAGTAGGTTGCCATGCCCTCCTCCAGAGGACCTTCCCCACCCAAGGATCAAACCTGCCTCTCTTATATGGCCTGCATTGGCAGGTGGGTTCTTTACCACTAGCGCCACCTGGGAAGCCTGTACTGGAGCTGTGTGTTAGCCACTCAGTCATGTCCAACTCTTGTGACCCCATGGACTGTAACCTGCCAGGCTCCTCTGTCCATGGGATTCTCCAGGTAAGAGCACTGGAGTGGGTTGCCATTCCCTTCTCCAGGGGATCTTCCCAACCCATGTCTCCTGCACTGCAGGCGGATTCTTTACCATCTGAGCTACCAGGGAAGTCACCACTGTAGAAATGTAACTCTGATGAAAATATTATTCCTGACTTTGGAAAGTTTAGAATTAAATGAGGAGAGACAGAGAAAAGGAACTTATTATACTGTGTCTTAAGAGAGAGTCAAATAGGTTCTGATGTCTTAGAGATTGGGATTTAAGTCTTAGAATCTGCTATTCTAAACACCTAGGGAAACTAATTAAATGAGATGATGGCAGTGATAACTACTACCTTGAATTGTTTTGAAGATTAAATAACAATAAGTGAAAAACTATTCTTGGCCACAGTAAGTGCTAAGTAAGTATGAGAATATGCACACAGCTGTAAAATTGATGGTGTGTATACAAGACACTGACAAAAAAGAGCAGGAGTGCACAGATTTATCATATTTTAATCAAAGGCTTAACTGCTCTAGAGAGACGTAAAGGAGTGATAAATGTACCAGTGAATGATAATATAAACCATTATTTAACAAGAGATGGTTGCTTGATTAAGCTGATGGGTGCTGCAGCAGCATAGAAGGAAAGTTTTGGGAAGCTCCCCAAAGGAAGTGGTATTTCTACGAAGGCAGGAAAGGTGAGTAGGCACTGACCACATGCAGAGAGGCAGAAGGCAATCCAGGTTGAGAGAGCACTTTTTGCAAAGACCTAAAGATAAGAAAGCACAAGAGGCTTTCCAGTAATTCCAAGGAGTTCTGTTTAACTGTGCTCAGTTAAACACGCCTCAGAGGCTGCTGAGTGGTGGCCATACAGCAGACTTCAGTCATCACAATCTTAGGTGTCCTGCCAAGGACTGTATCATGAGGCAACTGATGACCACTGAAGAATTTTACTCATGGAACTAAAGTAATGGAATTTATGTTTTAGCATGATGACTTAATCTAGAATTTGAAGAGCAAGTTGGGATAAAGTGTAATGAGACCCAAAAGCAAGATCCCTAACTAAGGGACAAGTGCAGTAATCTGGACAAGAGCTAAAAGGGGCCTAAATTTTTGTATCCCAAGTGCTTAGCACACAGAGTCCGACTACAGGCGGGATCCTAATAAACTTCTGTGGAACTAAATGAATAGTAACAAAAGGAATTACCATGCCATACTGGCAAAGAAGTGGTATCTCTCCCGGCTACAAAGACTCATCTGTATCTACTCCTCAATTTCTTCACCTGACGCAGTCCCAGGTAACTAAAAGTCTTGGGATCCCTTGATGAGAGAAAGGTAAGGAGACGAATAAGAAAAGAGAGGTTTGATCACGAAGTGTGATCACTTTATATTTCACAGTTAGGATTAACACCCTCTTTTACGCTAATTGGGCTTCCCGGGTAGCTCAGCTGGTAAAGAATCCACCTGCAATGCAGGAGAATGTGGTTATCCACAGGAGAAGGGATAGGCTACCCACTCCAGTATTCTTGGGCTTCCCTGGTGGCTCAGCTGGTAAAGAATCTGCCTGTAGTGTGGGAGACCTGGGTTTGATCCCTGGGTTGGGAAGACCCACTGGAGAAGGGAATGGCAGTCCAGTNGGGATAGGCTACCCACTCCAGTATTCTTGGGCTTCCCTGGTGGCTCAGCTGGTAAAGAATCTGCCTGTAGTGTGGGAGACCTGGGTTTGATCCCTGGGTTGGGAAGACCCACTGGAGAAGGGAATGGCAGTCCAGTCCAGTACTCTGGCCATGGAGAATTCCCTGGACTGTATAGTCCATGGGCTCCCAAAGAGTTGAACATAGCTGAGCAACTTTCACTTTATGCTAATTGTGATATCAGGTTTTATATGTGCATACAACTTACATTTCTTGGGCCATGATCTGACTTATAATCTGCCCCCAAGCTATTAAATAGCAAAAGACACTAGCATGTACAAGCCTATTTATTTATATTAATGCAATGCATTTCATCTCCATATTTGTATATCACCTCTAGCTGAAAAACAAAATGTTGCAATAAAAATAAAACTTACTGGTAAGGTAGACCTTCTGTCTCACTGTGTCTGTTTCTGGTTTCTTAAGCCTTTTTTTCCCTTCGTTCGGTCTGTTCAGATTGGTGCTTGATATGGGATTCTCAATGCTCGTGACCACAGCCAAATACATCTACATAGGGCATACCCTCCTTGTCCAATCTATTATAGTTCCAGAGGACTTTCAAAGGGCCTGATGACTTCTGCAGCTTCCCAAAGGCTCTGTGTGTTTGCTTCCTCCTGATCCCCCATTTCTTGGCATCTGTGTTGGAACAGGTGTGAGCAGACACAGGCAGGTCCATGGAGCCCACGGTTCAGTACTGGCACAAGGTAAGGGTTATCTTCCTGCAGGAGATGACTCCGACAATGTATTCCAGGATGCCAACTTTCAATTAGTGTCATCTTTTGCTCCATGTCCTCGGGCAAATGTCCAGTTTACTGTGAGCACACTCAGGCTGTTCTGAGAGATAGCACTAATACCAGAAAAGAGATGCTTTTCAGCTCTTTTCCCCATAGCCAAGGAAGACTAGTCTATCAACGGAAGGCATGGTTGCTGCAGTCCAGTGCAAGGTCAGTCCCTTGTTCATGATCTGGGATGTTAATTTATTTTCCAACTATGAAGCCAAATGTGCTTCCAGATGTTAAGCTGGAAGCAACTGAAATTGTTGCAAGCACACGAAAAAAAGAAGTCTCACAGCTATGACCTACAAATTTTCTTTGGGAGACCATTTGTAGTAAGACAGTGTGTTGTTGTAGACAGCAAGGCAAAATCTTTTGTCAACCAGACCCAGATGGGTCTTTTAATAGCTACCCCACTGTTAACAAAAAATAAAAATTCCTATAGTAACTTTCCTAAACAACCATAGATTTCTCTACAGCTAATGTGTGT
Source organism: Neotragus pygmaeus (assembly GCA_006410875.1). Lineage (NCBI taxonomy): Eukaryota > Metazoa > Chordata > Mammalia > Artiodactyla > Bovidae > Neotragus > Neotragus pygmaeus. The sequence continues at coordinate 155,719 of SJYV01050430.1, forward strand.
GTTGGGGGAGGAGGAAGGCAGAGGACAGGAGGTGAATCCTTATAAGGTTATGTTCACATGATGCCATAACAAAGATGGTTGGATCAAGTCAGGGCCAAATATGTTAAAAAAAAAATAGTGGATCAAGTTAACTACATTTTGGGTTTTGTTGTTTGTTTTTACTGAATGAATGGGGTAAGCAATCATTAAAGGGTAACCTTGTGTAGGCAGACAGCCTTCACAAAGGCTTCTCTTTAAAACTTGGTAAGCTGGCAGGCAGGCCTGACACATAAATTTGGTAGAAGAACCAAATCCAGGACAAGTATTTTTTTTAAGATTTATTTATTTATTTGGCTGTGCCAGATCTTAGTTGGGGATCTTTTGGCGTGGCACATGGGCTCCGGAGCATGCAGGTTCAGTAGCTGTGGCGTACGGGCTTTGCTGCTCTGCAGTATGTCAGATCTTAGCTTCCCAACCAGGGATCAAACCCATGTTCTCTGCATTGTGAGACGGATTCTTAACCACTGGACCACCAAGGAAGTCCCAGAAAAAGACACTCCATCCTCTTACATGGGCCTGGCCCACAAACACAGAAACCCGACCTTAGGCAGCAACTCCTTGACTCCTTTTCAGTCCAGACCCCTGGCCAGCTCTGATCTACTCTTCCATGTCCTCATATCTAACTCTAAGGACATTTTACACCCTTATTAATCATTAACCCTTGGAGAACTGCCTCATAATTTCATAGTCACATTGTGGTCGTACATGCCATCAGCTATTAATCAGAGACATGCGTCAGCATTTTCCCTAATCCTTAGCTCCCAGTAACAGCCAGGCTATCATCCTGCTTTGCTTTCTCTAGTGAAAGAGGAAAAAAAAAAACAACAACTGGATATTAACTATCAACTCTTGTTGACTAATTTTCAAAGACCAATTTTAGATATAGAATCATTTCAGGAGGTAAACTATTTGGCAATTGTCCTCCTTTTTAAGTACCACCTGAAACCTCATCTGAATTTCACCCTTGTCCAACAACAAAAAATAAAACTAAAACATGAGAACAAGGGTTTTATGTGTGGAACACTACAGGGTAGCAGAAGATAGGACCTCTGGACCTCTGGAACTGAACTAGCCTTAGCACATTTGCCTGCTCTGAGAGCTTATGCAAGTAACTTGAACTCTGCCCACCTCAGTTTCTTCATCTGTAATGATGGAGATTAAATGAAATAAGGCACAGAGGGATATTAAGCAGAGACTCTGCGATATAGACTCACCTTTTTTTCTTTTTAAATTATTGATGAGGCAGATGAGTTCCCAAACAGTGATATTAGCACATCTATTCCACAGCTGCTGCTGCTAAGTCGCTTCAGTCGTGTCCGACTCTGCGACCCCACAGACAGCAGCCCACCAGGTTCCCCCGTCCCTGGGATTCTCCAGGCAAGAACACTGGAGTGGGTTGCCATTCCCTTCTTCACAGCAGTTCCATTCAAATACGAGCGCTTGTCAGACTTACTTGGTGGCCCAGTGGTTAAGAAACCGCCAGCCAATTCAGGGCACACAGGTCTGATCCCTGGTCCAGGAAGATTCCACGTGTCGCGGAGCAACTAAGCCCGTGTACTGCAACTACTGAGCTTGCGTGTTGAGCCCACACACTCCAGAGCCTGTGCTCAACAAGAGAAGCTATAAAAGTGAGAAGTCCCCACACCACTAGAGAGTAGCTCCCCCTGCTGCACCCAGAGAAAGCCTGCGGACAGCAACAAAGAGCTGGCACGGTCTAAAATAAATGAATAAACAAATTTTTAAAAAACGAATAAATGCACTTGTTATAACGCAAATGTGGCAGATTAGTTTTTGCAAAAACAGCCACAGCAATATTTCCAGTCCCACTTGCTCTTCCAGCACCTCACCACACCTCTACCAATTTTTCCTTTTCCCTTGAATTAGGCAGACCTTTGTGATTTCCTTGACAAAAAGAACAGGGGAAGAGGGATTCCACATGACTTACATGATTAGCCCATAAAAGCAGTATAGCTTCCTCCTGGTTCTCTCTATCTAGATACTTGCCCTGGGAACCCAGGCACCATGTTGTAAGGAGGCCCAGGACACACGAAAATGCCACATACAGATGTTCCAGCCAACAGTTGCTGCTAAAGTTCTAGCTAACAGCAAGCATCAGCTACCAAGTATATGAGTCAACAAGGCTTCAGATGATTCCAGTCCCCAGTCTTTGAGCTGCCTTAGCTGATGCTGAGTGGGGTAGAAATGACTGCCTTACATATTCCCAACCAAATGACAGACATGTAAGAAAAATAATATGTTGTTACTGTTTTAAGCTACAAAATTTGAGGGTGAGTTGTGGTGGCTCAAAGAATCTGCCTGCAATGCAGAGACCCAGGTTTGCTCCCTGGGTCAGGAAGATTCCCCTGGACGAAGGGATGGCTACCCACTCCAGTAATCTTGCCCAGAGAATTCTATGGACAGAAAAGCCTGGCAGGCTACAATCCATGGGGTCACAAAGAGTCAGACCCGACTGAGCCACTAACACTTTCACTTTCTGTTACAGAATGAATAGATGATTAGAACACTGAACCTCATAATTAAATACATAGCTATTAACTGGAGTCAAAAAAGAATTTTCAGATGATGTCATCTGGACTTCCCCAGTGGTCCTGTGAACCCTCTTTGCAATGCAGGGGATATAGGTTTTATCCCTGGTTCAAGAAGATATCATAAACTGCGGGGCAACTAAACCCGTGCACCACAACTGCTGTGTCCACTTGCCCTGGGGCCCACGCTCCACAATAGAAGAAGCTACCACAATAAGAAGCCCACATATTAGAACGAGAGTGGCCCCTGCTTGCCGCAGCTAGAGATGATCCACACACAGCAACAAAGACCTAGGACAGCCCAAAAAATAAAACATAGAAAAATAAATAAATAAGCAAGAAGCTGTCATCTGAGATTAGCAGAGTCTGATCTGAACTTGGTTGACTCAGTGCGTAAGGCTAAGAGGCTGAATGGGATCCAACAGACTCAACAGCACTAACAAGACTTTAAAAAAAAAAAGCGTCAAACCATGAAATCAGCAGATGTGCTTGAAGCAAGGAGGAGAGAGGGCAAATGTGCTGAATGTGAGTCTGCTATTTTTCTTCAGTCACTTTTATGAGTGTAAATGCTTAGAAATTGTATAACATTGATAAAATGGTTTGGTAGAAGCCTGCATTTGGCAGGCAGTGAATTTTCCACAGAGTGGTTTTATCTTAATAGGAGCTAATCTATTATAATAGCTTCACATACACATACAGTCCATCAGTTAGACAATGTTGTGTCACATAATTGACTGCAGACATTTCAGTCATTGAAGAGGTGGCAGAAAAGCATGTTGACATGAATATCTGTCTTTCTTCATTGCCATTAGATATGCAAACTGTGTAAGTTGGCTAACAAACTTTGTTTCTTGAGACTGAACTGTTTTTCCACTCCCGTTCTACAAGAAAATCAGCCGAGACTAAATGCTATCTATCAAAATAGCCCATGTATTCTTATTGAATGGATATGTGAATGTGACATGTACACAAGTCCAAATATTTAGAGAAAGCAGTAAAGGAGGAAATGGGAATAAGAAGGAAAAACAACAAAAGCAAAGAAGACAGTATAACCAAGGATTAGAGAATTAACTACATTCATCATAACTGTGGTTCAGTGCCTTTCTCTTGGATCTCTTCACTGGATCATCAAAATAGAAAAAGAGGTCCAGAAAAATACCTTCTTCTGCTTTATTGACTATGCCAAAGCCTTTGACTGTGTGGATCACAACAACCTGTGGAACATTCTTCAAGAGATGGGAATACCAGACCACCTGACCTGCCTCCTGAGAAAACTGTGTGCAGGTCAGGAAGCAACAGTTCGAACTGGACATGGAACAACAGATTAGTTCCAAATCAGGAAAGGAGTATGTCAAGTCTGTATATTGTCACCCTGCTTATTTAACCTATATGCAGAATGCATCATGCGAAATGCCAGGCCAGATGAAGCACAAGCTGGAATCAAGATTGCCAGGAGAAATATCAATAACCTCAGATATGCAGATGACACCACAGTTATGGCAGAAAGCAAAGAACTAAAGAGCCTCTTGATGAAAGTGAAAGAGGAGGGTGAAAAAGCCCGCGTAAAACTCAACATTCAGAAAACAAAAATCATAGCATCCAGTCCCATCACTTCATGGCAAATAGATGGGGAAACAATGGAAACAGTGACAGATTGTATTTTGGGGGGCTCCAAAATCACTGCAGATGGTGACTACAGCTATGTAATTTAAAGATGCTTGCTCCTTTTGGAAAAAAAGTTATGACCAATATAGACAGCTTATTAAAAACAGAGACATTACTTTGCCAACAAAGGTCCATATAGACAAAGCTATGGTTTTTCCAGTAGTCATGTATGGATGTGAGAGTTGGACTATAAAGAAAGCTGAGTGCTGAAGAATTGATGCTTCTGAACTGTAGTGTTACAGAAGACTCTTGAAAGTCCCTTGGACTGCAAGGAGATCCAACCAGTCCATCCTAAAGTAAACCAGTCCTGAATACTCATTGGAAAGACTGATGCTGCAGTTGAAACTCCAAAACTTTGGCCACCTGATATGAAGAACTGACTCATTAGAAAATATCCTGATGCTGGGAAAGATTGAAGGCAGGAGGAGACGGGGTTATCACAGTGGATGAGATGGTTGGATGGCATCACTGACTTGATGGACATGAGTTTGGTCAGGGAAGCCTGGCATGCTGCAGTCCAGGGGGTCGCAAAGAGTTGGACACGACTGAGTGACTGAACTGACTGAACTGCCTTTCTCTTATTCCAAAAGGCACACCTCAATAAAGAATAATAAAAGTTCTGTTGATCAAAGTGTTAGCCATTTTTTTCTTGGGAGTTTTAACTCAATACCTTATAGTAATTTGAAGATGTTTCTCTATTTTCCCTAAATGCTTCATATTGTGTTTAAATCAGGGACTAGCAAACCCTGTGCCCTCAGGTTACTCATGTTTTGTAAATAAAATTTTGTTGGAATGCTCTTTTGTCCAGTATCGTCTATGGTTTCTTTTGCACTGCAATGACAGAACTGCAATGGACACTTTGTGGCCCATAAGCTGAAAATATTTTCATTGCTGGCCTTTAAGAGAAAGCTTTTAGACTCCTAGTTTAAAATACTACCAAGAACTACCGAGTTCGTGGTGCTCACTCTAACTTCTGAGAGCCCTACGGAGTTTTTCATTCTCAATGCAGTTCTCTTTTTCTACTTGTTGAAAATCTGATTTNTCATGTATGGATGTGAGAGTTGGACTATAAAGAAAGCTGAGTGCTGAAGAATTGATGCTTCTGAACTGTAGTGTTACAGAAGACTCTTGAAAGTCCCTTGGACTGCAAGGAGATCCAACCAGTCCATCCTAAAGTAAACCAGTCCTGAATACTCATTGGAAAGACTGATGCTGCAGTTGAAACTCCAAAACTTTGGCCACCTGATATGAAGAACTGACTCATTAGAAAATATCCTGATGCTGGGAAAGATTGAAGGCAGGAGGAGACGGGGTTATCACAGTGGATGAGATGGTTGGATGGCATCACTGACTTGATGGACATGAGTTTGGTCAGGGAAGCCTGGCGTGCTGCAGTCCAGGGGGTCGCAAAGAGTTGGACACGACTGAGTGACTGAACTGACTGAACTGCCTTTCTCTTATTCCAAAAGGCACACCTCAATAAAGAATAATAAAAGTTCTGTTGATCAAAGTGTTAGCCATTTTTTTCTTGGGAGTTTTAACTCAATACCTTATAGTAATTTGAAGATGTTTCTCTATTTTCCCTAAATGCTTCATATTGTGTTTAAATCAGGGACTAGCAAACCCTGTGCCCTCAGGTTACTCATGTTTTGTAAATAAAATTTTGTTGGAATGCTCTTTTGTCCAGTATCGTCTATGGTTTCTTTTGCACTGCAATGACAGAACTGCAATGGACACTTTGTGGCCCATAAGCTGAAAATATTTTCATTGCTGGCCTTTAAGAGAAAGCTTTTAGACTCCTAGTTTAAAATACTACCAAGAACTACCGAGTTCGTGGTGCTCACTCTAACTTCTGAGAGCCCTACGGAGTTTTTCATTCTCAATGCAGTTCTCTTTTTCTACTTGTTGAAAATCTGATTTTAACAGCACAATCAATAAGATTACTAATTCTATTATTTCAAATAAATTGAGAATTTGCTCCTTGGAAGACCCTCCACAAAGATTCACTTTTAGAATTGGCTTACAGAGGACACAGTTAAAGGTTTTCATAACTTGACTTTCTTCATCTTGAAACATGTGATCATGCGTGCATGCCTGGTCACTTCAGTTGTGTCCAATGCTGTGGGACCCTATGGACTGTAGCCCACCAGGCTCCTATCTCTGTGGGATTCTCCAGGCAAGAATACTGAGTGGGTTGCCCTGCCCTCCTCCAGGGGATCTTCCAGGGATCGAATCCAGGTCTCTTACATCTCCTGCATTGGCAGGCGGGTTCTTTACCACTAGTACTATTACCTGGGAAGCCCTGAAACATGTGCAGCATTTTGTAAAGATTCTGTTGAACAAGAAGTAGTGGGAATACCTTTCATGAAGATGAACCTTGAGTATCTTTAGCCATGGATGGCAGACAACAAAACTACTTCTTTCTACTTGAGCAAATTCTACTTCAGTAAGAAAAGTCAGATTTCTTTCTCATTTAGCTACAAACAACTGATTTTCTTGTTCTAAGGAAGGAAAGATGAGAAAGAGGAAAGTCAAAACAGCCTACCTTTTATGTAGTTTGGTGCTAAGTCTTCTGAGCTACAAAAATCTGAGGGGAAGACCAAAAAATAAGGGCAGAAAGAGCAAGAGAATGGAATATAAAATTCACAGAAGAGAGTGAAGCTGTTAATCACTTTTATTGTTCTTACTTAGGTTCTTCTTAGGAGTCATATTTAATAGTCACCTAAGCAAAGTGAATTATTTTCTGTGGTTAAAACAGAAGGAAATGTAGACACTGTCTACTGTTATGGGATATCTGAAATCACTCAAAGGGTGATAAAACGCATCTGAAGAAGGACCCAGGAGAAGTAGCAACAATGTTGGTATTTGACACTCATGCACAGAAAAATAAATGGCTTAAGAATGAGGATGAAGCCAGAAAATGAAAACAGCAAGTTAAAACATGAAGGAAAAGGAATAAGAAAGCTTAGCAAGGCTAAACTTTTTGTTTTGCTTTGTCTGAATTTATAGTGTAGTTTTTATGCATTGCTTTGCAAGAAAAGCACATTGGAAAAACTTTTGGAAACATCTCCATACAAACCTCAGTGTTCTGATGCCTTTCCAGCTCACGCAAGCTGGGTGCTAATGGCTCATTATAGCACGCAAGATGCATGTATGTTCTCATAATTCACAGGCAGTTACTCTGTACTTACCTATAGATGGTGAACTTCCATCACATTTAATCACCAGTTTTGTCAACCTCGGGTGGTTACATTTCCAGATGTTGACTAACTATAAGGACTGATTGTCTTCCAGATGTGTGAGGTTTTCACACATCTCTGTCAACTCCAAAAGAATATGTGAATGCTTTTTTGAATCTGTGATCACTGATGGATCTCTCCCAGATGTCTTCTTGGCAAAAATGCCCCTTCTCTGGAGAAATCAAGTCAAGCACTGGCTTCTATAAACATTAAAATACATTAACCACCATCCACTCCCCCCATTTATTTGGTTTTGGGAAAATGAAAAGCAGATGCAAATTAGCAATGGGTAATATCAGGTCCCACCATTTTGGTATCTCATTTAAATGAAGAGTTAGTGATGTTATAAACTGAAAAATAATCAGACCTCAGATTTAAATCCAAAAGAACTAATATCAGCATCAGAAATATGCATAGCAATTCAAAAAAAAAAAAAAATGTTTCCAAAACTGTGGAAGTAGTTTGGAGCTAGACATTTCATGAAATGTTGATTGTATTTTGTTTAATAACCACTTTTTATTTCTGTTTGCCTTTGAATTTATTGATTCTAGGTAAAAATGCTAAATACCTTAACAGATGAGGCTTGCAAAGTCTCAAACCAGGCAAAAAGTTGGGACAAGTTTTAGTTAAGCATTCTAAGTTTCTGAGTATTCCAACTTGGTTGGAATTCGAGCCTTCTGCAAATCCTCCATGTTTAATAATTATGCTAATAGCTCACCAAAACAGTATAAGTTATTTAAAAATAAGGCAAAATTTTGGAGTAATCCCAAAACAAGCTTTAAAGAGTTNTTGGAATTCGAGCCTTCTGCAAATCCTCCATGTTTAATAATTATGCTAATAGCTCACCAAAACAGTATAAGTTATTTAAAAATAAGGCAAAATTTTGGAGTAATCCCAAAACAAGCTTTAAAGAGTTTTTCTTTTCCAAAATAGGAAGGCATTTGTCTTTTTTTTCCTGGTGTAGAGTGTTCATTTCAATCAATGATGAAAATAAAAACAATAAAATGTTATTTAGTAATTACAGTTACAGATTATTAATAAGGATTCAAACTGTTATGTATGCATGTGTCCTAAGTCACTTAAGTTGTATCGAATCTTTGTGATCCCATGGGCCATAGCCTGCCATGCTCCTCTGTCCATGAGACGCTCCAGGCATGAATACTGGGGTGCATTGCCATGTCCTCCTCCAGGGGCTCCTCCTGATCCAGGATTGAACCTGCATTTATTAGGTTTCCTGCATCGGCAGGCAGGTTCTTTACCACAACTATAACCAATTTGCCACTTAGCAAATGAACTACATTTACTCTGTGACGCAGAACATCTGGAAAGACAACAAACAATTTAAGTTTGTTAAACTGTCAATCCACTTTAAGTCTTCTCTAACATCCTAGATATCTGGATGTATTGATCAGTTTTTCCATTTTCATTACAATGTTAGGCATCAAATAGATAATACTTCACTATACACTAATTTCAGACAGCCATTGAAGAAAATTTCCATACCGTGCTATGCTTTTCATCCAAAGTCTATTTCTCATATGTTGACTAGCTTCCCTGGTGGCTCAGATGGTAAAGAATCTGCCTGCAACACAGGAGACCCGGGTTCAACCCATGGGTCAGGAAGATCCCCTGGAGAAGGAAATGGATACCCACTCCAATATTCTTGCCTGGATAATTCCATGGATAGAGGAGCCTGGTGGGCCCCAGTCCATGGGGTCACGAAGAGTGGACACAACTCAGTGACTAACACTTTCATTTCCAATAGATACTGACTCACAGAGAGGTTTTCAAAATAACTCATGATGGGAGGCTAATACCTGTCAATCTCAGATTAAAATGCCACACTTAATTGAATAATACATCAAAAAATAAGGTTTTGGAGAAAGAAGTCCAAGAACAAACTTGTGACCAGAATAATTTTTTTAAAAAGGAGACATGAAAACAAGCCCACATATTCTTTACCAAAACTTTTGCCCACTGATCTATAGGGATTGTCTAAAATCACTTGACTGGCCTCTTCATCAAACTTGATTTAATAGAAAGGAGAGAGAGAAGGGGGGAGAGAGAGATGACACAGGGAAAACTATAACATGGAACCAGATTCTCCTCTGGATCCATAATGTCCATTATTCAGAAGCCACCACTGGGAAAGAGTGCAGGCTAGGGAGAAAGGGCTCCTTGCTGCCATCTCCACTTTTATTTATTTTATATGAACAGTCCAGATAAGATTTCACATTAAAAAAAGGCGAGGGGGAATCTGCAACTATAAGCATTTTGAAAGCAGTCTTCAGAGTATGGTCCCTGGACCAAGAGCATCACCCAAGATCTTGTTAGAAATGCAGATTTTCAGATCTCATCTCAGATCTACAGAATCAGAAACTGTGGAGGTAGGGCTCAGGATTTCTGTGTTTTAGCGAGCTCTCTAATCAATACGTTTTGACAACCACTGTGTTATGTTTCCTAAGCACCACTTTCTCCAAGAAGCCTTCTGTAACCCAATCTGATACCCTCTCCCCACCCCCACACCTCATACACTTACTCTACATGCTCACACACGTGCTGGGCTGGGGGTCTGTTTTAGTTTATGTGAGCTGCTATGACAAAAAGACCGTAGACTGGGTGACTGAAAACAACAAGCATTTATATCTCACAGCTCTGCTGATCAAGGAGCCCAAGACTAACAGATGCCAGGTCTGGTGAGTCTGCTACCTGCCCCATAGATGACCATTTTCTGCTTGTATCCTCACACAGCAGAAAGGGCAGTCTCCAGGGTCTTTATCATAAGGAAGGGCACTAGATCCACTAGATCCATAACCTAATCGCCTCTCAGAGCTATCATCTCCAAATACCATCATCTGGCAATTAGGCATCAACATATGGATTTAAAGAGGACGCAAACATTCAGACCACAGCAGTGCTATTCTGGGTTTCCATCAACCAGAGTATGCACACCATTTTTGGTGTTATTATTTCTTTATATATCTGCCTCTCCTACAGCCACAGAAACTCATCAAAAACAGTGAACACGGGATACACTCTTTTTTCCCATTTCTGTGACTTGCACAAATAGGTGCTCAGTAAACATTTATTAAATGAATGATGGGTATATTAATATTTGTGTGTTATGTTTATTTGTTTATATTATACCTTCTTCAAATAAATGATTTGAACAAGCATATATGTAGTAGGAAATGGCAACCCACTCCAGTATACTTACCTGGAAAATCCCATGAACAGAGGAGCCTAGCAGGCTACATACAGTCCATGGGGTCACAAAGAGTCGGACACACCTGAGCATCTGAGCGCACACACACACACACACCAAACAAGCACACAAATACACTGTGACCACATTGAACCAGGTAACCAGGGGCTTCCCTGGTGGAAGGGAGGCGCACCTGGTGAGGAATCTGCCTGCAGTGCTGGAGATGCAGGCTCTATCCGTGGGCTGGGAAGGAGGTCTGTGGAGAAGGAAATGGCAGCCCACTCCAGTATTCTTGCCTGGGAAATCCCGTGGACAGAGGAGCCTGGAGGGCCACAGTCCAGGGGGTCACAAGAGTCAGACAGGACTTAGTGACTAAACAACAGCAACACCATCTAAGATAAATACAGTCAAGATTAGAGGGTTTGGTCAATCAAAGAGGATTCATGCTTCTGTCTCTATTCACGCTTGTGGCACCCAGTGGTCACTGCTTGTGACTCTTTAATTCACTGCAAGAGAAACTCTGGCCCTCAGGTTCTTGTGACAGTGGACTATGCTTCTGACCACAGCACACCTGGGGATGGTCATTTCACTGGCAACAGTAACTTTTAAAAGGATGAACTAGGTTATGTATTTCTTAAAATGCATAAATAAGACAGTGTTATGAAGGAAATCCTGTATTTTCCATACTCCTTTCACCATGACCCCCAGTAAAATAATGCATTTTCCCTTTTGCCTCTCGGACATACATACATACACATACACGCGTGTTTTCCGAAGTCACTGAGCCCTGTTCCATGAGCTGTCTTCTGATACTGTCCCCTCTGTTTTAATCTATTCAATTTCACTAAAATTCAAGTTTTTTAGATTATAATACATAAATTTCATGACTCATTATTGGGTTACAAACTACAGTTTAAAGGCTGCTATAGTATGTAATGTATTGGATGAATCTAATTTAATTAAATGGGTTCGTTTTTTTGTTTTTCTTTTTAACTAAATCATCATTTTTCAAATGACCTCTTCTCAAACTTATCCTCTGTATCTTCTAAGTGTAGAGAGCACTAGTGAATCCCCCACCACAACCAATTATTCAGTTGAATTTTCCAGAAATCCCACTTCTATAGCTTAATAACTACGTGATTTTGAACAAGTGATTGCATTTGTCCATCCTGAGTATTGCTTTCCTTAGCTGTAAAACAAAAGTCCTAATATCCTTTTTGTAGGATTGTGATGAGGGTTAGAGAAAATGCACTAAAAGCAACTTGCCATAGGCATTTAATTGATGATAACTTTTATTATCATCCCAGAGCCCTGAGAAAATCACCAGTTAATATTTTTAAGGCATTCTCAGATATTCACGCATAAAGGGGCATCAAAATTCCATGCTCCAGGAATGGAGACGCTGACACAGAGGACAGACTTGTAGACATAGCAGAAGAAGGACAGGGTGGGGCAGATGGAGGCAGCAGCTCTGAAACATGTATGTTACCACATGCAAAAGGGACAGCTAGTGGGAAGTTGCTATATAACACAGGGAGCTCAATCCAGTG
>SJYV01050430.1:177429-187631 GCA_006410875.1 Neotragus pygmaeus
ACTACAACAGTTTACAATGCTATTTTTTTAAGAGATCAAGAATGAATTCAGTAGTTGTTTCTAGTTAACACAATAACATCTTCAGTTATAAGAATTCAGAAATTGATCATTATAGCTGCCATTTATTGGCTATGTCTCTATGCCTGGCACCACACAAAATAGTTTTGACTAAAGTATCTCTTTGTATCTAAACCTATAAAGTAGGCATTAAATAATCAAAACGATGTATAGAACAGTCTTTTGGACTCTGTGGGAGGGGGAGAGGGTGGGATGATTTGGGAGAATGGCATTGAAACATGTATAATATCATATATGAGACAAACCGCCAGTCCAGGTTCGATGCAGGATACTGGATGCTTGGGGCTGGAGCACTGAGATGACCCAGAGGAATGGTACGGGGAGGGAGGAGGGAGAGGGGTTCAGGATGGGGAACGTGTGTATACCTGTGGCGGATTCATGCTGATGTATGGCAAAACCAATACGATATTGTAAAGTAATTAACCTCCAATTAAAATAAATATATATTAAAAAACAAAACAAAACAAAAACACTGCCAGGCTATGGCGTGTGGTCACCATAAAGTCTCTTCTGTTTTCCATCCCTTTTCTATCTGCAGCACAGTGAGGCCTGATGCCCACAATGATGACCACAGTGATGACTCACAAGCATCACAAATTAAAAGGGTTTACCTATACTTCCTTCCCTCGGCTTGGATAGTGCCACACTTGAGCAGCCCAGCTTACAGGACCACTCAGTGGACACCAGAAACTGGAAATGAACCACGTCTCCCTAATGTGGCCTGAGTCATATTCCAGCTTCCTCCTTTAGGCATTTGTGCTGGCTCTACTGTAGCCCTCTCGTCCCTGAGAGGGATAAGATCTGAACTGTGATCTGAACTTCAGGACTACTTTTTCTGCAACCCTCAGAAACTTCCTTAACTAGACACAGACTGAGTGGAAAATGGACTACCTTTGAAGGGAGTCACTGCCCTGTGGGATAGGAAGAGAAGAGATAAAAGTCTTTTTGAGATTAATGAACCTGCTCTCAGCAAAGTAAAATCTGAAAATAGCCTCCGTGGGGTATTGACCCACATGGTCATTGACATGACCCCTAAGGGTCCTAAAGGGAGAGGCTAGGGGAGGCTCTGGCTGCAAAGATGCTAAAGGTCAGGAGTGGACTTTCAGGGTTTGTTGCTTTATGTTTAAAGACTAGGTCTGTGTTTTGATAAATGAACTTGCTAATAGTCACCCTCTGAATTGTTGCTTCCCGCTCTCTGTTTGTTTTAAATAAGGAGTCTCAGCCAGTAGTAATGGGAGGAGCTGCAAATGACTTCCCTGCTTGGGAGTGCCTGCTTGTTTTTCCATCTGCCTGGGCACGCTGGATGTGCAGGCTACACTCACAGACTCACACATCTGAGGAGAGAGCCTAAGGGAGCCCTTGATTTGTATATTCATATAGGAGGCGTGTATTAATATATGAGGGGCACTCAAAGGCAATGGCACCCCACTCCAGTACTCTTGCCTGGAAAATCCCATGGACGGAGGAGCCTGGTGGGCTNGTCCAATGGGTACTATCAGCCCTCGCTTTACTTATCTTCCCAGCAGCTTCCAAAGGACTGCATTCAATTGGGTTGGCCAAAAAGTTTGTTCCATTCTTCTGCAAGATGTTATTGGAAACCTGAATGAACTTTTTAGTCAAACCAATGAAATGGTACTCTTTCTTCTTCACTCTGCCAAAATGATCTTGTCCTTTTCATGACTTTAAACACCATGTGTGTGTGTTAGCCACTCAGTCGTGTCCAAATCTTTGTGACCCCAAGGACTGTAGCCCACCAGGCTCCTCTGGTCCATGGGATTTCCCAGGCAAGAAAACTGGACTGAGTTGCCATTCCCTTCTCCAAGGGATCCTCCAGACCCAGGGACCGAACCCCAGTCTCCTGCATTCTTTACCATCTGAGCCGCCAAGGAAATGCCAATGAAAACCAAAAGTTACAGCCCAGTCCAGACTTCTGCCCTAAGCCCAGACTTATTTATCCCTCTACCTGGTATCTCAAAGAATGGCATCTCATATTCAGTGTGTCCTACACTAAACTCACGATCTTCAGGTTGCTGCGTATCCCATGTTTCATTCTCCTTCTGCCTTCTCTCCAGCTGTGTTAAACCACAAAGCTTCCCTGGTTACTGTGTGTGTGCGCTTCGTCGCTCAGTCACGTCTGACTCCCTGTGGCCCCATGGACTGTAGCCCGCCAGGCCCCTCTGTCCATGGGACTTCCCAGGCCAGAACACTGGAGTGGGTCGCCATGCCCTCCTTCAGGAGATCTTCCCAACCCAGGGATCGAACCCATGTCTCTTACATCTCCTGCATTGGCAGGCAGGTTCTTTACCACTAGCGCCACCTGGGAAGCCATGTCTTTTTACAACAAACTGGAAAAATCTAGCAGATAACTATTCTGAGTCTGGGGAGCTGCTCCATCAAACTAATGGAATCCAAGGAAGCCACTGTGGGAAGCTCTGGTTTATGGCCATCCCGCCAGAAGCACAGGCAACACCCTGGCCTTGGGCAGTCTCGTCAGACCACACGCTTAAGCTTGGAATTTGGTGTTATCTCCGAGCAGACAGTGTGAGAATTGATTGAATTAGAGGACTCAGCTGGTGTCAGAGAACGGCTTCACAAGATGGGAAACTACACACACACACACACACACATGCATCAAACACACATGTACATGCACGCACACACACACACACACACACACACACACTGAAATTGATACCCGAATCTTAGTGTATACATCTTGATTTAATTAATGTCTATTTTCCCTGTTAGATNACACACACACACACACACACATGCATCAAACACACATGTACATGCACGCACACACACACACACACACACACACACACTGAAATTGATACCCGAATCTTAGTGTATACATCTTGATTTAATTAATGTCTATTTTCCCTGTTAGATTCACAAAGGCACGAACTATAGGCATGATATCAAGAGATCTGTTGGTATATCACAGGGCCAGGTACACAGTAGCTCTCAGTCAATATTCAGTGAATAATAGAAGCAAATGAAATAATACATGCAAAGCAGTGCCCCACTATCCAATAGTTCTTTCCTGCCTCTGGGCTCAGCGATCCACACCACAGGAAAGAAGTTGAAGCTCGGGTGACACAAAACAATAAAAATCCCACTAATATTTCTATCAAGTGCTGGAATATTTGTATCCAGAGAATTTCTTTTTGAAGACACTAATGAAGCCGCACCGTGACCATCTGCCTTGAGACCCCAAGGCTTGGTCCTGGTGTGTTCTGGGAAAAGACAGGTCTTTGCTTCTAAATTCAAGAAAACACAAGAAATGTCTCTTTCCTGGTTCAGATACAAGTCCTTTTCTAACGTCCAAGTTTCCCGTTGGTCTCTGATCTTCTGCATCCCCATGGCATAGAGGCCTTCAGAGTTCACACACCCTTCACAGAGAACACAATTACTGTAGTGAATCCAGACCCTGCATAGAGTCGCCATGCAACCAGAAAAGGGTAGAAGTACGTGGGAAATCTGTGTGGTTAACATCTCTCTCACTGGGGAGAAATCACGTCTTCTGCGCCCGGTGTGCGTCACTCAGTCAGAGGCTTTAACCCAGCTACGGCTCCTCAGTCTTTGCAGTTTAACTGTATCATCGGCACTGGGCTGTGTGACTGTATCATCGGCATTTGGCTGTGTGCTGCAGCAATTCTTTAATAAACCTGGGAAGGATTCTGCCGCTAGCTAAACTGCAATTACTATTACCTGCTTGTGACCCAGACTGTGAACTGGACTTTGACTCAAGAGAGGAAGAAAATGTGGGGTTTGACTCAAGACTCTCACTTTGCTTCAGAGGTGAAGTAGAGAATGAAAACAGAAACTAAGATAACTTGTTCTGTTCCCAATTCCCTCAAGCCCAGGCACCTGATACCCAAGGATGGTTCAGAGTTCATCCCACCCACAGACCTCCCAAGCTCAGAGCCTTTCCGTGCTTTTGATGATTAGTGACTGCAAAATAAATCTGGGAGAAGTGCGGTTCTTGTCCTCGGGGTGGTCTCACTGCCCCTGTATAAGCACTGCCTTTTCTCCTTCCGTTGTGTGAAGCCATTGCCCAACAGAAGCATTATGCCGTCCTGCACCCCCAACCCTGGCAGCAGGCCACCGCATATTATTTCAGGTGGTCTGAGGGTCATGCTGGAGCTCCTACATGTCGTAAATGACAGAAGATGCAGACGCTGAAACTACAAATGCCTCTTATTCACTAAACTAGGCAATCTGGCCCCCAAAACTTACAGATGTGGTCACCCTCGGACAATATTTTTTCTCTCAATTTTTCAGGCATAACAGATCTCTATTTTAACCCTACATATTCTTTCCTTCTACTTCTTCCCTTTATCTAGTGGATGAAATACAATTCTTTGGTAAGTTTAAGTTCCTATTTAGTCAGGATTAATAAGTTCATACTTAAAGAAGATTAAAATGCTTTGTGGAAAGGAGTGCAGGTGAACAGAAGCCTGGATCTGGGTCCCAAGACATGAATTTCAAGACCGGTTCAGATGATAATTTGCTAAGTTTAGTGGTCAAGTCTCCCAACAACTTTAAATTGAATTAATCTGGCCTCATACCATGGGAATAAGACTTTCCCTTTCCCACCTGCCCTGTATATTGTGAGGATCAATGAGAAAACAACACTGGAATGAAGGCAGCGTGTGAGTCCAGTCTATATGCCTCACTCACCATCATCATCCTCATCATGAACATCGCCATCATCTTTACTCCCTTTAGTACTTTGACGCTTTCCACGTGGTTTTGCTGCCACCTAATGGCAGAGCTGAATGAACCTGAAGCTTTCTTAAAAGTTGCACAGTCCGGTTTTGCATCTGCTTAAAATCTGCGGTTAGATAGCATCACCAACTCAACGGACAGGAATCTGAGCAAACTCCAGGAGATAGCGGAGGACAGAGGAGGCTGGCAAGCTGCAGCCCACGGGGTCGCAAAGAGTCGGACACGGCTTAGAGACTGAACCACAACAAAATGTGTGTTCACCCAGGCTAAAGTCAGAAAATGCTCAACCTCAAAAAAAAAAGGGGGGGGGGGGTATTGCGCTTGTGATACTTGGCAAATGGAACTCAGCCCCAGCCTTGAGTAAATGGGGCAGAAATGAGACCAAGGTCTCGATTAAAAGGAGAGCCCACTCGGTGGTCTTATTCATTTTTTATTAGTCCAAATGTGTTTTACGTGTCACAAACCATGTTCCTATGAACTGCCAGATATAAAATGAAAACGTTTAGGACAAGCTGTGGACTGACTGTCAGGAGAGGCAGGAGTGTGGCGTTTTAAGACTGGTTGAGGCAGAAAACTGGGTCTGCTGGTGTAAGAAGATGTTAGCAGCAACCAGTCTCAGCAGCTGAGCGGATGGCCTGGCAGAACCTCCGTCTGAGGAGTGTCCAGCTCTGCAGTCACTCCCAAAGGGGCAAGGATTTCTGCTCCCGGACTCTGTGAAGAGATCAACGCTCTGACTCTTCTTCGCTCCGTCTGCTTTTCAAAACATTCTAGTTAGACCTTCCACGGGCAGGAAAAGCTAACAACAGCTAGCCAGCTGCACTTTGCATTTCCACCGTAACTCTCCTGCAGAGGTGTTCCAAAGTCCTCACAAAAACAGGCAACGCTGCCTGGGCTACATCCAGGAAATGAGGCTGTGGCCTTACTTCAGTCTCAGCAGCAGAAACCTGCCCATTTTAATATGGGCATCTGTCTTCAGAAAGTCAATAGAGTTCCAAGTGCTAGGACTACGTGTCACACACTTGGACAGAACATCAGTATGTCTTGTTAAGACAGATGAGGGAGGCTGTTTAACCCAGGCCCCACTCCCAAAGTGAAGGAAGTCCAACCTAGCACAGTGACAGAATGTCTCCATCACAAAGGGACTTGGGACTTCATGAAGATGCAGAAGATTTGGAGAATCACTAGATTTATTACCCTTTGACACAAGAAGTAGGTATATTTTACTGCACATTAAGAACAAATTTTCAATACGATTGAAAGTCTTAGTGAAAAATGAAAACCACACTAAAAGAAGAGAGAAATATAAATTGTTAAATGACCCAGGGGGATGGTACGGGGAGGGAGGAGGGAGGAGGGTTCAGGATGGGTAACACGTGTGTTCCTGTGGCAGATTCATGTTGATGTATGGCAAAACCAATACAATATTGTAACGTAATTAACCTCCAATTAAAATAAATAAATTTATATTAAAAAACAAACAAATCAGAATAAAAGGGAAAAAATAAAAAAAAATAAATTGTTAAATGAGAAGAGTCAATGTTGAGCTCCTAATTTTAAGCAAGAAATATATTTTCCAGCTCTGTCAATGATTCAAAAGCAGTAGCTTCACCTTTTTCCAACATTCGGGCATACTTCTAGTCTGTACAACCAACTAATCAACAGTTCAAGCAAGTCATCTTGGCTAGTTTGGGAAGGTATTATTTTTCAGTGGAGTCTGGTAATATTACCACAAGTGTGGGATGAAAATAGAGTAAGTTTAGAAAGGTAATCCTGGGAAAGAATCAAAATAAGAGTAATAATAAGAATACAAAAAGGAATCAGAAATCAAAATTAAAAACAAGATTAAGAACAGAAAAAAGAATAAACATAAGAATAGAAACATGAAAAGCTACATTTCAATTCATTCTGTTTGCATTATGGTACTAAGTTATATTGTAAGTATAATAATTTGGTAACCACTGAGATATTTTCTGTATGTTCTCTCTGAATCCTAGCATATTTAAGCATTCAAAAAAAACTCCTAGATATCTGTGCTTTTAATTAAATCATCAAGCAAGCTTCATGAAACAAATTTAAGACTTCAGTCAGTGTCTAAGTACTTGGGGAAAGTAGTTTAAACTTGTAAGATTTAATTTATCATAATCTAATAGTATGTGAATATTGAGAATAATGCTTATTATTTATTGCCTTAAAAATCACTGTTAATTAATAATATAAATGATTTAAACATTAAATTAAATCAGAGAAGGCAATGGCACCCCACTCCAGTACTCTTGCCTGGAAAATCCCATGGACAGAGGAGCTTGGTAGGCTGCAGTCCATGGGGTCGCTACGAGTCGGACACGACTGAACAACTTTGCTTTCACTTTTCACTTTCATGCATGGAGAAGGAAACGGCAACCCACTCCAGTGTTCTTGCTTAGAGAATCCCAGGGACAGGGGAGCCTGGTGGGCTGGTGTCTATGGGGTTGCACAGAGTTGGACACGACTGAAGTGTCACCCCACTCCAGTACTCTTGCCTGTGAATCAGCCATGGGTTTACATGTGTTCCCCATCCTGAACCCCCCTCCCACCTGCCTCCCCATCCCATCCCTTAGTGTCATCCCAGTGCACCAGCCCTGAGCACCCTGTCTCATTCATTGAGCCTGGACTGGTGATCTATTTCACATATGGTAGTATACATGCTTCAGTGCTGTTCTCTCAAATCATTCCACCCTTGCCTTCTCCCACAGAGTCCAAAAGACTGTTCTTTACATNGGGCTACAAAATCACTACAGATGTTGACTGCAGCCATGAAAGTAAAAGATGCTTGCTCCTTGGAAGAAAAGTTATGACCAATCTAGACAGCATATTAAAAAGCAGAAACATTACTTTGCCAACAAAGGTCCATGTAGTCAAAGCTATGGCTTTTTAAGTAGTCATGTATGGATGTGAGAGTTTGACCATAAAGAAGGCTGAAAGCTGAAGAATTGATGTTTTTGAACTGTGGTGTTGGAGAAGACTCTTGAAAGTCCCTTGGACTGCAAGGAAATCAAACCAGTCAATCCTAAAGGAAATCAACCCTGAATATTCATTGGAGGGACTGATGTTGAAGCTGAAGCTCCAATACTTGGCCACCTGATGCAAAGAACTGACTCATTTGAAAAGACTCTGATGCTGGGAACGATTGAGGGCAGGAGGAGAGGGTATAAGAGGATGAGATGGTTGGATGACATCACCAACTCAATGGACATGAGTCTGAGCAAGCTCCAGGAGATGATAAAGGGCAGGGACGCCAAGTGTGCTGCAGTCCATAGGGTCGCAAAGAATCAGACACGACTGAGTGACTGAACGACAACAACACAAAAACCCAAATGCCTATTTTACCTTACTCCTACAAATATCCCCATCTCTCACTGGGAAGCCATAGGAAAAGGGACAGATTTCTACGGGGATTTATCAAGGGCCACCATCTGGTGCCTTGACCGTTTCCCTACCCAGAATCTGCTTGGGGTCCAGGAACAAAAATTCAGATATTTAAAATTCAAATAGGAGATTATCTTAAAAAGACATTTAAATCCAGTTTTCTGAACTAGGTTGAGAAGTTCAAAGTTAGATACCACTTTGTGAACCTCCCCTAACTTCAGCCTCTTGTCTTAGACCCAGGAACCCACGATGGCATCTGTGGGCTTTTGTCAATTACAGAAACAGCAGCAGGAGCAAAGTGCAGACCCACCACTGTTAAACCCTTCTCTTTGAAATCTCTTCCTCATATCTCCCTACCACTGCTCATTCCCTGACTACTTATTGTACTTGCTCTAGATTGCAGCTGTGGCTGAGAATTTTGTCCTCCACCACGTCGAGAAAACAACTCTGACCAAAAACAGAAATGCTCTCTGCCCTCGTGGCATTTACATCCTGAAGGGGAGCAACAGAAAATAAACATCAAAACCACCAAAGTAGACCACCACTGAGAGATTCTATAAAGTAAACAAAACCGGGGCTTGGTTTTGTCTGTTTGTTTTGTTTTGCTAGCGGAGCTCCCCGGGTGGCGCTGGAGGTGAAGAACCTGCCTGCCACTGCAGAAGAGCTAAGAGATACTGGCTGCATCCCTGGGGTGGGAAGATCTCCTGGAGGAGGAAATGGCAACCCACTCCAGTATTCTTGCCTGGAAAACCCCAGGGACAGAGGAGCCTGGCGGGCTACAGTCCATGGGGTCACAAAGAGTTGGACACGAATAAAGTGACTTAGCACACAAACAAAACTGAGTTAAAAAAAAAAAATTAGAGGTGAAAGGATGGGGCTTCTTTAGATTGGATGGTTATGGAAACTCTCCTCAGCAGGTAACATTTTAGCTGAAACCCAAATGATGAGAAAGAGCCAGCATGTAGGGACCTGGAAGAGGAGATTTGTGGGAAGAGGAAACAAAGGGATGATTGCAAAGAGACTGAGAAGTGGAGAGGCTGGGAGGCTGAAGCTGGAGACTGGAGGGAGGCGTGAGGAAGTGGCTGAGGATGGAAAGGTGAGCTCAAGAGAGGGCTTGTAGAGCCCCAGGGAGTACTCCATGACTACCGACATCTTTCCATTACTGTGCATATAACAATATACTGTTCGAGTTAACCTACTCCCCTCTCTCTGTGAGTAGATGGTGAGTTCCTTAAGTACACTGTATCTTATTCATAATAATAATTATACCTCCCATTTATTGAGGTACAGCAGGCACTCAGCTAGCTACTTGGCATACATTATCTGTAATCTTCACAACAACCCTGCCAGGTAAGTATTATTAGCATAATTTTAACAGATGAAAAAAAGCAGCTAAGTGATTTGCCCAAGGCCAAACAGATAGCATGGGATTTAAATCTACAGCTCGTCAGGCTCGGAAATCCGGCCATTTTTTTCCCCATCGCATGTTGTCTTCACCTCATTGTGCTTAATCATCTTCACAGTCCCAGCTCCTAGCACGCTGCCTGGCACGCCAAGCAGTCTCAGATGCTCAACTGACCGATGGAGCATTGAATTGAAGTGCACCAAGTATAAGCCCACACAAGAGGAGGCTGAATTGATGAGGCCACGGGTCTGGGGAAACCAGACCACAGGAGGCGGTGGAGGTAGCCTTCCATCTCAGGATGAACGTGAAACATGGTGGAAACTGGCAGAGAGGAGACTGTACTTGATGAAACTAAATGAAAGTGATGGGATTCCCAGAGCGCTAACGTATGACACCCTGAGACAGCAGCAGTATCGTGTTCTGCAAAAATTAATGGGATTTTAAAGACAGAGGCTGCTCAATGTGCTTGCAAAATGGAGATACAGAAGAATGCGCCCCGATGATGAGGGGGAAAGAGCGGTGAGAGCGGAGGACGGCACCGTCGTAATTGCCTGTAATTTCCACCCCCTCCGCCCCC
>SJYV01050430.1:188353-227220 GCA_006410875.1 Neotragus pygmaeus
CCACGGAGCTGTCAAAAGCAGGAGGAACTCAAATACAAGGAGGCATATAATTTAGAAAAAGTGAGAGGGCCCTATGGAAGCATTAAAAAATGGGACAGGAGATAAAACAGAGAGCTCGACTCAAGCGGAAACGGTCACTCCCACAGTCTGAGCACCACTAAACCTGGTCAGAAGCATCTGATCTGGGGACGGCGGGGTCCCGCCGCCTCGCAGCCTGGAACGGTCCAGCTCAGGACCGTCATTCCCCATCGCCCTGAGCTCCTCATTACTTCACCTCGCTCCCCTGTCCCCAGCTGCGGTCAGTTCTGTCCTAGGTAGACATGGAAAGTGATAGGCCCTCATCATCTTTAATTTTTAATATTGCTTACTTTGGGAGGTCACTATTATTAAGTTATCCCTTGATCCTCTGTTTGCAAAACCACAGTAAAAGCTGAACGAGCAAGTTGAATTGGGGAAGAATCTCCCTACTTACACTTTTTCCATAACAGACTGGACATCTTTTGTTGGCCTCCCCAGTATCCATTCTACCTTCTCCCAATAGCCCCACCCGCCTCTCAGCCAATGCAATCAAGGCAGGGCTCCATCTCAGGCCCAACCCAATGCACGAGAGCATGCTTTGGTTTATCTGTGGTAGGGGGACGTGACCCAAGCTGGTCAATTAGGATCTCAACAAGTTCCCAGGCCACTTTGGACAACGATGCTCCATCTTTCTCTGATCTGGCTCTTGGAACTGTTTAAACAACTTGCAGGGGAGGAAAATTCTCCTGTACTCTTCTGGGTTCTCCGGGTGTGTCTGTGAAACAAACTAAAAACAGACAGATTAACAGGAGAAAAGGCTCGTGAATGCATTTGATGTTAAAAGTTTTATGTGGCACAAGGGACTTCACGGAAATAAGAGAAAAATCCCCAAAGAAAGAACTAAGCTTGGAGGCTTTTATACCATTTGGACAAAAGAGGATACATTTAAAGAGAAGTGACAGGACAAAGGAAAGGGACTTGGAGGTTCGAGAAGCAGCAAATTGTAGGAAAGCAAATAATAGACAAGGGCTAGTAGTAAGGTTTGCTTGTGCAGGCTGAAATTAGGATCTAAGATTTCCTTTGAAAGCACACGCTCTCAACATCCTTTACAATGGCAATAAAAGAGAACAGGTCACAATCTCAATTCTAAACTTCTTACATTCATCAGGGAATAAGTAGAGAAAAATGTCCTGCCTGTTTTCTTCATTTTTCTTGGAATCCCTCTGATAAATCCCTTTAGGCTTTTTCATCGTCCCTCTTTCTTCACATACGCTATCACAGATCTGTAGATATTTTTCTTAAGCACAATTCCACAACAGAAGCGCACAGCAGAAACTGAATTGCTTGTCATGATTCGGGTTCTCAAACACCCAAACAGGTGTGTACAAGCAGAGGTCACAGTCCCACAGAGAGAGCCATAGAATTTTAGAGACTTCTCAATAGGAGAGAAATCGACCATTACAGTGTATAAAAGTAACCCGAAACCAACTGTGCGTAGACATAACAGAGTGCTATTTTCTGGGTCAAGTACCATGTGGGTACACGCTAAGTCGCTTCAGTTGTGCCCGACTTTTTGCAACCCTATGGGCAGTAGCCCGCCAGGCTCCCCTGTCCACGGGATTCTCTAGGCAGGCATACTGAGTGAGCTGCTATGCCCTGTGCCAGGGGATCTTTGCAACCCAGGGAGTGAATCCACATTTCTCATGTCTCCTGCACTGGCAGGTGGGTTCTTTACCACTAGCGCCACCTGGGAAGCCTGGATTAGGTACCACAATCAATGCTAAATAGTCACTCTAATTCTATTACTAGAGTCAAAAGTTTCCAGGGGATCCCTGAGCTTTCCTTTACTGATTTATGGTAACCATCTACAAATCTGAACTTATACTTTATTTCAAATTTACATCACTATTTGCAGAGAGGTGGGCTTTACCCAGGTTACTGCCTACACAAGTACTGATGACACGTCTTTTTTTGATTAATTAACTTACTTTCGGGCTGTGCTGTGTCTTGGTTGCACGTGCGGGCTTCTCTAGTTGTGGCAGATGGGCTCAGTTGCCCCGTGGTGTGTGGGATCTTACTTCCCAACCAGGGGTCAGACCCATGTCCCCTGCATTGGAAGGCGGATTCTTTGCCACTGGACCACAAGGGAAGTCCCAACACTTCTTAAGCAGTACCAGTCTTGCCTGATGGGGCAGGTACAACACCAAAAAGGAAATGGAAACACAAAAGTCCTTAATCAAATGGAGGGAAGACTCTATATAAACAAAAGTCCCTCTCTCTTTCTTAACATTGATGAATTCCCAAACTGGTGGCCAGCCCTACAACTTAAGATCAAAAAGGATTTTCACAACAGTCTAGTGGAAAATAAACAGTACTTTTTAAAAGGAAATGCCAGATCTGAATATAACCTATTCATTCTATGAATATTAATAAATTTAAATATATATAAAATAGAGAGATTTCATAATATGCAAAAAAGGGAATATGCACTCAAAGGCAGAGGCAAAATATGTCTTTGAAAAATATTTATGATAGGAAGTGTAAATAAAACTTAGCCTTTATTTTATGTTTGCAATAAAATATGTATACTCTATGAAACAAAAGATAAAAGATTAATACCCTCAATAGAGATGAAAATGGAACTGAATGAGAGGCAGGAAGGAATAAAAATTAGAACAAGGTGATATAAAATAGAATATTGACAAAATGAGAATTCTACTAGAATTTTAAAATCTATTAGATATAGTAAGTTGATGCTAAAGAAAATAAGTAAAATAGATGACAAATTTGCTTGCCCAAATGCAAAAAGAAGAAAGTAAAAAGGATAACAAAGATGGCGATAGCTCTGGGCAGAGAATAAAAGGTGCAACAAAAAATTGACTGGAAAAAAAAAGAAACAAATTTTACTAAAAGAAAAGATCAAAGATATGGTGGGAGAAAACTTTCCTGAGATGAAAGATCTGCAAACACACCAGATATCAGATAACACTGATTAAAGGAGACCAAAATCTAAATATATCCGACAATCTTAAATTTTAAACATAAAGAAAATAAACTCAATAGCATTCAGCAGAGGAGTGAAATGTTGACCACTAAGCAATTGAAATCAAAGTAGCTTCAGACTTCCCCTTCACAAGATAAAGTGACATAAACAAAAACAAGCTGGCCATGAAGTTAATAAAGTTTAAGCTTCAAGACCCAACACTTGCATGGTGACTTTCTGAATAAGTCTTAACTTTCATAACTAGCTTTATGTTCCTGGTTTTATATTCTTTTTCTCAAAGAGGTTCCCTCAAACTGTGTATGCTTCAGACTTCACAAAATCTAGATCTGCCCTGGTCAAAAGAAAATAGGAAAACATCTATTAGGCTTTGTTGAAAATAGATTGTGATCCAAGAATTAAAACCATAAATGTTATGATTCTAGTATGAAAAGCAAGGTGTAATGGAAAGGTGGAAAGGAGTGAAGATGTCTTAAAATCTGCAGCGCCTCAAAAGATTAAGTATTTTTCATCTTTAATTGGGACTTCCCTCGTGACTCAGACAGTAAAGAATAAGCCTGCAAGGCGGAAGACCTGGGTTCAATCTCTGGGTTGGGAAGATCCCCTGGAGAAGGGCATGGCAACCCCCTGCAGTATTCTTGCCTGGAGAATCCCATGGACAGAGGAGCCTTGCAGGCTACAGTCCATTAGGTTGCAAAGAGTCAGACACTCTAACTTTTAATCTTTTAATTAATATTAATCACTCATATTTCAGAAGATTTACCAATTTAAAAGATTTATCAAAATAAAGATTTCAAGAATTTTTAACTGTCACTGAAAAAAAAAAAAGGCAGACAGTAGGATTGATGATGATTGACATTGAAACCATTAATGTATGAAATTAAATCTAAATAACTGCTATCAATGTGTCTATAAAATATAAGATGAATGTCATAAGTACTGAAAAGAATACATAATCAATATTCTTACATAATTCTAAGAAAGTAGAAAGTTTTGACACAGGTTAAGAGGAAAGCTTTCAGATTCAGCACAGAGTCTATGGATGGCCTTAAAGTGAATTCCAGCCATTGTTCATTCCCAGTTTTAACCTAACCATAGTCTAGCTTTCTTTAGAGAAACACAAGCTAAGAGAGAGTCAGGATGACTGATCACAGAAAGAGGATCTGAAGCCTGGGGTTCATCTGATGAGGTCACGGAAGACAGCACACGTACAGGACAATTTCCCTCGTGATTCCAAGGGAATCCTGCAAACCTAAAGCCAAGAGACATGGAGCAGGTTTCTGGACCCCACCTTCCTTGACAGAGCTTGAGCTGAAGAAATGCGTGGCATCCGAAGAAGAAAAGGGGCTCCGACCCCATGGGTGGTCTTGGGGAAACCTGTGGGTTTCTTTGTTCCCTGAAGAGCTGTGAAGCACTACACAGGTGGACTGGCTCCTTCTCCACGCGAGGACTTGCAGTGGTTGAAGCCAATGAGATCAGAGAGCAGAGATGCTTTCTCCCGCTGTGTGAGAGAGGACCAGTTGCTCACCGCTTGCTACACCTTCAACCCACAGGGAAGGATCAAGTATGTGCATGTTAGCTGCTCAGTCATATCCAGCTCTTTGCGACCCCATGGACTGGAGCCCTCCAGGCTCCTGTGTCCATGGGATTCTCTAGGCAAGAACACTGAAGTGGATTGCCAGTCCCTTCTCCAGAGGAATTTCCCAATCCAGAGATCGAATCCTGGTCTCCTGCATCGCAGATTCTTTACCATTTTAGCTACAAGTGCTACCATGCAAATCAATACCCCTGGGCTTGCCACTATTGAAGTCCTCTTTAGAAAGCTAAGATTAATCTCGTCTGATCTCAAAGCTAAGCAGGGTTGGGCCTGGCTAGTACTTGGATGGGAGAAAACTAAGATTAGGACTTTCCTGGGGGTCCAGTGATTAAGACTCCTCACTTCCACTGCAGGGGGTGAAAGTTCAGTCACTGGTTGGGGAGTTAAGATCCTGAATGCCACATAGCATGGCCAAAAATTAAAACAATAAATGTATTTTGAAAAAGAAAGCTAAAGTAAGTAGAGCACAGGCAAAGGAAATGAACAATGTACCCAAGGAAATCTAGCAATCCCAACACTGAAGAAAGCAAATGTCCAATTACACACCTTCGAGGGACACTGGACTCCTGGAGCACAAAGTAGCTTTCATATTTATAAAGAGAAAATGTTGATCTAAGGAAAGGATTATCAGTATTGAAAGCTAAATTAGTAACCTGGAACATCAATCAGAATAAATATCTCACAACGAAGAGGAAATATACTTAGAGGTAGATATGATACAAGAAGGATAAAAAGATGACCAAGTTATGGGAGTTTCAGAAAAAGAAAAAGGAAAAGCTAGAAGACAGGCAAAAAAGAAAAAGCAAAGAAGTATTCCTGGTGGGAACACTTGATCCTGCAGATTAAAAGGGCTAAGTTCCAGAGTGATGAGGAAGGGAAAGAGGGAAAAAAAGAGATGGAGGAAAGGGTAATGGGAGAGAGAGGGAGACGCAGTGAGAGAGAAAGAGGAGGAGAAAGAGGAGCGCTGACAAAAGGCAAAAGAATAAAACTGTTATCGGCTGAATTTCGTTACCCCAAAATTCATACGGTGAAATTACAACCCCAGGACCTAAAATGTGACTATACTTAAAGAGGCAATTAAGTTAAATGGCATTATTAGGTTAGGCCCTAATCCCCTATGACTGGTTGCCTTAAAAGAAGATTAGGACACAGACATACGCAGACAGAAGATCAGGTGAAAGCACGGGGGAAGACAGAGATCCACCAGTCAAGGAAAGAGGTCTCGGAATCCACTCTGCCAGCACACTGATGTCGAGCTTCTTCTAGTCCATAAGAAAGTAAACTTCTAATAAGTACACAACCAGTCTGCGGTACTTTGTTATGGCAGTCCTAGCAAATTAATACAAAAACTAGCATCAAATTTTTCAGTATTTGATTTGAAGCACTGTTTACAGAAGCCAAGATATGGAACCAATTTAAAAGTCCATTGCCAGATACATGGATGACGTAGATGTGAAATATATGAATATATATTACTCAGTCATAAAAAAATATGAAATAATGCCTTTTGTAGCAACATGGATGGACCTAGAGGTTGTCATACTAAGAGAAGGAAGTCAAAGAAAGACAAATATCACTTGATATCACTTATATGCAGAATCTAAAAATTTTTTAAAGATACAAATGAACCTATTTACAAAAGCAAAGAAATTTACAGACATAGGAAACAAACATGGTTACCAAAGGGGAGAGTGAGGGGAGAGCTAAATCAGGAGGCTGGGATTAACACAGATAATACTACTATGTATAAAATAGATAACCAACAAGGACCTATTGTATAGCACAGGAAACGATATTCAATACTTTGTAGTAACCTATAAAGAAAAAGAATCTAAAAAAATCAATACCTACATGTATGTATAACTGAATCACTACCTTGTATACCTGAAATGAACATGACATTGTAAATCAAGTGTACTTCAATTTTAAAAAAAATCTTTTACTGTAATTTTTAAATGCTAGAAAACAGGAGGATAATATTTATCTGGATAATGAGAGAAAAGGATTACAACAAAATAATCTTATACTCGGAGGAAAGAAGTCTGTTTACAGATATATAAAGGATTCTGAGAGCATATCACCTACAGAACCCAACTGAGGAAAATACTTAGGAAAGGACTCTAATCAAATAAGTGAACAGAACAGATGGCAAGTTAAGGACAATGACAAGGAGAGAAAACAGCAGTAGGCAATAAACTTTGAATGGATAATGACAGAGTAATTAGGAATTTGCAATATTAAGAATTCCTAAGCCAGAAGACTCACATAACCAGCTGAAACTAACAAAAGTGTGCAGATAAAAGAGGTAAAATATCTCAGCAAAACCTATGACCTGTGAGAGAGCAGGGAATTGGAAGCAACACTTTTTAAACCTTTTTATATTGTGCTCACTCAGTCATGTCTGAACTCTTTGTGACTCTGTGGACTGCCACCCACCAGGCTTCTCTATCTGGGGGTTATCCTGGTGAGAATACTGGACTTGGGTTGCCATTTCCTCCTCCAGGAGATCTTCCTGACACAGGAATAGAATGTGCATCTCTCAATTTTCCTGCACTGCAGCAGATTCTATACCACTGAGCCACCAGAGACATTTTATGTTGGAATATAGCCAACTAACAATGCTGCAATAGCTTCAAGTGAACAGCAACTGTACTCAGCCGTATATATACATGTATCCATTCTCCCCTAAGCTCCCCTCCCATCCAGGCTGCCACAAAACACCGACAAGAGTTTCCTGGGTTACAGAGTAGGACCTTGTTGGTTACCCATTTTAAATATATCAGTGTGTGCATGTCCATCCCAAACTCCCTAACTGTCTCTTCCCAGCAACCTTCCCCCTGGAAACCATAAACTCATTCTCTAAGTCTGTGACTATGTTTCTGTTTTGTAAATTAGTTCATTTGTATCATTCTTTATAGAGTCTGCATAAAAGGGATGCCATATGATATTTCTCTTTCTCTGCCTGACTTCTTCATGAGTATGACTACCTCCAGGTCTATCCACTTTGCTGCAAATGGCGTTATTGCATTCTTTTTAATGGCTGGGTAATATTCCATTTATTTTGTACCACATCTTTATCCATTCAGAAGCAGCATTTTTATAGCACATTAATGAGAATCACATAGGCACTGCTCCAGACA
This sequence comes from Neotragus pygmaeus, assembly GCA_006410875.1. NCBI lineage: Eukaryota > Metazoa > Chordata > Mammalia > Artiodactyla > Bovidae > Neotragus > Neotragus pygmaeus. The sequence goes on from SJYV01050430.1 coordinate 196,110, forward strand.
CTACATTTAATGAAATCATCACAACAACCCTATGAAAAAAGTCATGTTATTATCATCTTTTTACAGATGAGGAAAGTGAGGCAAAGAGAACAGCTTACCGATGATTACAAACCTAGTAAGTCACTCCAGAGTCGGCTTTCACCTACAGCACTAGGCTGCCAAAAAAAAAAGAATTAAAAGCATGCTAATGGTTGCCTGGCACCCCACTCCAGTACTCTTGCCTGGAAAATCCCATGGATGGAGGAGCCTGGTGGGCTGCAGCTCATGGGGTCTCAAAGAGTCGAACACAACTGAGCGACTTCACTTTCACTTTTCACTTTCATGCATTGGAGAAGGAAATGGCAACTCACTCCAGTGTTCTTGCTTGGAGAATCCCAGGGATGGGGGAGCCTGGTGGGCTGCCATCTATGGGGTCGCACAGAGTCAGCCATGACTGAAGCAACTCAGCAGCAGCAGCAACGGCTGCCTACATAAAAGGGGCATGGGGAGGGCAAAGTGATCTAAAATGTTTAGTTGACTGTGCACATTTGATTGTATACATGTAATTTACTGAACAAACATGGGCAGCCTTAGATTAAAGAGGCACAATTATGAATCATGCCAAGAAAATAGAAATAAACCAGGAGTTGCATAAGCAAATCAGGACATATAATCATCCTATATCTTTAGTTTTCAACATAATGATCAGAAGCAGTAAATAACCTTGATTGAAAGATCCAGTTAATTTCTTTATTTCATATAACATTAGAGAAATATATATTCAACTCTGCATGTCAGAAATAACAGGATTCCAAAGACTTCAGATGAGAAAAGTACCAAGAAACTACTAATCTAAAATAGAAAGAAAAGTCAAACACATGAGTATCCTATGATATAGCATTTCCACTCTTGGTGTTTTCTTTCTATATATACCCAAGAAAGGAATGGACACCTATGTCTACAAAAAGACTTGAACATGAATGTTCATAGCAGATTTATTTAGAATAGCTGAAAACTTTAGTAATATATCAAATGTCCCTCAACAGAAGAACTGACAAATTGTAGTTTAGCCACACATAGAATACTACTCAGCAAAGGGAAGCAATGATTTACTCAGACATACGATGTGGATGAATTTTCTGAGAAGGAAGCTGGACAGTACATTCTAATTATGCCTACAGATAAAATTAACCTATGATTAAAGAAATCAGAACAGTAGTTGTCTTTGGAAGAAGTGGTAAGGACTGACTGGAAAGAAGCATGAAATATCTTTCTAAAAGGCTATTCTATAGTTTGTTAAAAATAATATACACTAAGCTGTTCCAGCTCTACTGTTTCATGAATCCATGGACCAAGGTGTAGATGAGGAAGAAGTTATAAGAGCAGGCTCCCATCCTGGCTACCACTGCATGCAACGTCCAGGCCATACTAAATCCATTTCATACTTTCGGAAGGCGGATTCTGTGAGCACTGCAAAAGCTTGCTCAGTAGGGAGAAAGGACGAATAACTCATGCTCAACAGCAAGCACCCCTCAAGCTACCTGGCTAGCCAATGGCAGGGAAGAAAAACAGCTTAGTGAGGTCTGGTGCCCAAAGACAGTCATGACTCAACCATGGGGTTTTGATGTGTAGGAGTCAGCAAAGGGGAAAGGTTGACAAGATACACAAACTCTTAGCTTATCTACACAATGGAAAATGCATAACACAAGCTAGAAATGGTTTATGAAAGAGAATACTTTTGTAGAGTTTTATGTCAGCACCTATCTCCATCTCGGGCCAGACAGCCAGAGCCCAGGAATGGACGTGGGGAAAGAAAAGACACCGCCTAGAGAGCTAGGTTAGGAAGGCCTCTCTTGCACCATGTCACCGGGGCTTTTATGTCAAAGAGAACTACTCTATATCTGGCTAAAGGAAATGAGAGCCACTGGGGAAGAGATGCAGGGGAGATGGTGGTGGAGTCCATGGAGAGGCCCTCAGGGCCCTCCTTTCCTGGCACAGCAGTTTACATTCAGCAAGACTCCCCTGGAGGGGGATGGGGATGGGGACGGGGGGCAGTCAAGTGAGAATTGGGATTCTTCTCTTAGATCACCCTATGTACCAGTTGGCATCAGTGGCATCAGAATAACCACTGGCATCAAGCATGGCCCAGAGCCTAAAGCTGCTAACAGAGAAGAGGCTCTGCTGCCCAGATCAGGTGCATCTGCACAGCTCTCTTATATCAACTAACAATCAAGGGTCAAACCTGGTGATGTATATCTAAGCAGATTCCTGGGTAGACATATGACCTGGAGGGCTACAAGCCTTCCCCTCCCCAACACACTCAAACAAGGCCACAGCAACCCGTAAATCCTCCTAACCTTGCACCTGATGGAGAACACAGCTGAAGGGGGGTTGGAAAAATATCGTCATATTATAGAAGAATAAAGAAGCAATATTCCTCGCATGGGCTTCCCCTGTGGCTCAGCAGTAAAAAAAAAAAAAAAAAATCTGCCTGTAATACAAGAGATGCAGGACTCAGGTTCAATCCCAGGGTCAGGAGGATCCCCTAGAGGAGGCTATGGCAACCCACTCCAGTGTTCTTCTTTTTTTTTTTTTTTAATTGGAGGCTAATTACTTTACAATATTGTAATTGTTTTTGCCATACATGGACATGAATCAGCCATGGGTACATGTGTTTCCCCANTCCATTCTAAAGGAGATCAGTCCAGGGTGTTCATTGGAAGGACTGATGCTGAAGCTGAAACTCCAAAACTTTGGCAACTTCATGTGAAGAGTTGACTCATTGGAAAAGACCCTGATGCTGGGAGGGATTGGGGGCAGAAGGGGAAGGGGACAACAGAGGATGAGATGGTTGCGTGGCATCACCAACTCAATGGACATGAGTTTGAGAGAACTCTGGGAGTTGGTGGTGGACAGGGAGGCCTGATGTGCTGCGATTCATAGGGTCACAAAGAGTCAGACACAACTGAACGACTGAACTGAACTGAACCTGCTTTAGACAAAAGGCCAAGTGATGGTTTCAGTCTATTTACCCAGGAATTTCCTATCGATCTGAAAATAATTACAAGTTCATTTAAATAAATGCTAACTATCCCAAAGCTAATAAAGGGTGGAATTAAATCCAATTCTGACATCCTCTCCTTTAGTTTGCAAAGAACTATTTCCATTGGCGTCCACCACCCTGGAAGCGCTCATTTGCTCTGAAAGTCATTAGACTACAACCATCGGCTAATGAGGCAGTAAGTGCTTGGAAGCGGCCTGGACTACTTCAGCATATCCAAGTTAAAATAAGGCAAATTAGTAGTGAAATCAAATTGGTTTAAACTGTGAAGTGAGTGTGAAAACTATTCCCCTGGAAAGTAGTACTGGGTCAAATTGCTGCACTGGGACATCGGGGATGATGTCAGCCTGCAAGAGAAAAATGTTACTTTTAATGAATTTCATTCTTTAGAAGGAAGCATATCTTAATTATCCTGAAAGTCCAAAGGTTTTATTCACAGAGAAAGAAAAAAAGATATCCAGAGAGATAACAGTACATCCTTCCCACATCAAAGGCAAAATTCATTATCCACACAGGAGCATGTTAGGGAGAGGAAAGGAGAGAATTACATTGATATATTAAGAAATACATCAGGAAGACACACGTAAAACAGGGTGTTTGCTCACCCTGAGTATCTGATACCTTTAGGAAAAGGATCAAAAACATGATGGGAGAAGGGAATCTCTACTCTTCATACTCAAGAAAAGCTAGAAACCCACTTGTTCAGCACATTTTGAAGGCAAAGAAGGAAAGGGAAATGGGGAATCATGTTATTGAAGGACTCAGTTACACAACACCGAGGCCAAAGAAAACAGCTTAGCCCACTTTCCCCACTCCCACTCCGCCACAAAACGTCCAGTTCTTCTCTTAAGCAAATGATGCACCAGTATGGTTTTTGTGGTTTTTTTATTTATTCTTTTAACCACAACTTGCAGCATGCAGGATCTTAGTTTCCCAACCAGGGATCAAACCCGTGTGCCCTGCATTGGGAATGTAAAGTCTTAACCACTGAACCTCCAGGGAAATCACACGGTGAACCAATATATACAGAGATATCAAAGCCATGCAGATACGGGGATTAGAGGACTCACACCCACGGTCCATTAACTGAATCCGGCCCACAGATAGATGTGTTTTGTTTCACTTCAGAGATCTATTTTCCCTTGAATCTGAATTATCTGCCAATATGGAAAGACTGGAATAATTCACTTACACACTTACATATCCATCTCCTCTTGAGCAACAAGATCTGATGACGGGTCCACATTCCTGCTCATGGCAGTGAGTGGTAGAGCTTACTGGTTGCTTCCCCTTGGTCTTGACTGTCTTGGAATGAGATGAGAAGCTGTGTACAAAGGGCTTATTGGAGGTGCTCTTGAAAGGTCCAGTGTGAGAAGGTAAAGGCAGTAGAATCTGGCAGAGGGAGAAGCCAGCCTGTAATGCCCTGGAGTCGTTGAGGCCTTAGGCAATCCCGTGAGGGGCTCTGGAGCAGAGATAGGCCTTCAAGCATGTCCGACATCGAGACACAGTGTCATTGAGCCCCTTGATTTGGTCACTGTTCCTGAGTTTCTCTTGTTTATTGACCTGGCCTCAAACACCAAGAGGGCAGTTAAGGGACCCAGGCTTCGTGGGACCAAATCCGAGGTCTCACCCTGTCCACCAGATAAGGGGGGGAAGAAAAGAAAACAAACAAAAACAGATATTCTCTAGATAACCAAAAGCGGATTTCTCCATGTTTGTTCCAGGCTTACAGTATGAGCCCATAAGTGGACCACAAGACACGGACTGCATTAATTATCTACTGCTGGATAACAAGTTAATCCAAGAATCAACAGCATAAAACAGCAAACATTTATTATCTCACAGTTTCTGTTCATCAGGAATCCAAGCATGACTTCCCTGGGTGGTTTTGCCTCCAGGACTCTCATAAGATAGCAGTCAAGGTATCAAGCAGGGCTTTATTCTCATACAAAGGCTCAGCTGATGGAGAAGCTGTTTATAAGCTCACTTGTGTGGCTGTTCTCAAGATTTGATTCCCTATATACTGGGAGACAGAGGCTTTCGATTTCTTTCCAACTATTAGTCAGAGGCTTTCCTCAGCTCCTTCCACAGGGTAGATCACAACACGGCAACTGGCTTCCACCACATCAAGCAGGCAAGAGGGACAGTGATAAAAGGACAAGGAGTCATGGACGTGTTGCCTAATCTTTGGAGTGACGTCCTAACACTACTGCCTTATTCTATTCATTGCAATCAAATGAGCAAGTTCCTTGGACAGCTAGCAGGGAAGGGATTACACAAGGGCATGAATACCTGGACAGAAGGATCATCGCAGATTATCTCAGAGGCCACCAACCACCTGGACCTTAACAAGCAGTTTATGGTCCAATCGGAAAGATAAAAACACACATACATATTAAATGCTAAATAACCATGTATATGTTAATAACAAAACTAGACAAAACTATTAGGCTTTTTACTAAGGAGGCAGATAGAGTAAGTCCCCTACATATGAATGAGTTCCAGTCTAAGAAAGCATTCCTAAGTCCAAATTGTTCATTAAGTGCAACAAAGTTAGCCTAGGTACCAACTATCACAATCGGCTATACAGTACTATACTGCAGTAGGTTTATAATGCTTTTCACAAACACATACAAAAAGTAAAGAAAATATTTTACATTTTACAGTATACCTTGAAAAGTATCATAGTATGGTACAACAGCTGGCATATGGGGGCTGGCCTTGAGTGAACAGGCAAGAAGAGTTACTGATTGGAGGAGGGAGGGGTGGAGGGAGATGGTAGAGCTGAAAGATCATCAGCAATAGGAGACGGAGGACAAGGTGCAATGTCAATCATACTTGATGTTGATGGTACAGGTACTGGTTCCTTGCTGGATTCAATTTCATCTACCCTCCTGAACACAGGAGCCAGTGATGTCCGGGTAGTAACACATTCACACCTTTGAAAGTTTGCAACTTGCAGGTTCATATGTAGGCACCTTACTGTATATATGAACACCAAATGAGAGTTAAGAGTAATTGGTGCCATTCGAGAAGTTCAGATAAAGAACTCCCTGTGAACTGGAATAATCAGAAAAGGCTGTGTGCAGGTGACATGCCTGGATGTGAGCCATTTGAATAGATGATTACAGTCACAGGGTTCCAGCATTAGACAGATATTAATCAAGGATTCTTTCATGACATTAGGAAAGACAGGATACACAAATGTGACAGAGACATGTGGCATGTGGCTGAATGCCAACAGTTAGCTTAGATATGCTTCTAATTGTACCCCCATTCTGAAGATAAAGCCTGTAAGACTCCTTTAGATTCCCTTAAGCAAAAGATTAGGAAAGAGAAAATGTTAGGATGGGGAGAGGTTAGAAAAAATGGAACAGGAATAATTTTCAATTGATTTTATGTGCGAGGCACTGTATAGCTTCAGAGTAGGGAGCCTGTAGGTTTACCTCCAAACTGGCATGACCCGTCTTGAACCTGCTGTAACTGTAAACAAGAATAATTAACATTAAGAGCTTGTTGTGTGCCAGACACTGAGTGATTTCCATCTCACTTTGAAAGTGACCAGCAAAAAATGAAGCAAGCTGGCTGGCTCGGGTCTTCCCTTTCTGCTCTCTTCTCCCTGTTTACTGTGGGGTTTCCCAGGTGGTGTGGTGGTAAGGAATCCACCTGCAGTGCAAGAGATGTGGGACATGTGGGCTAGATCTTGGGTCAGAAGATCCCCTGGAGGAGGAGGAAATGGTGACCCACTTCAGTATTCTTGCCTGCAGAGTCCCGTGGACAGAGGATCCTGGCGGGCTACAGTCCATCGGGTCACAAAGAGTCGGACACACTGGAGCACATACACATGCTCTCTGTTTATATCTTTCTTCCCATTCAAGGCAGAGGCTCTTTCTTCCCTGAACCATTAAACTCACTCTCAAGAGAGTCCAGACTCAGTCACTCACACCTCTGTGTGTTCTTAGGTCACACCTAAGGTGTGTTCACTATGAACCTTATTATTGACTTCTAAATGGAAGGCATTTTTTCCTATAAAAGACATTTCAGGCATCAGTGGGCACACAGGAGCCATATTTTCCATTTGGAGGATCAAGGGAGTGGTATTTCAGCCCCTGAAATGAAACCATATGGGGAGTTGCCTACTCATCAGGCTGGCCTTGGACGTGACCCATGTAATGGGTATTTGGTTAATAAATAGGGCCTTTCATCCAGATACGCACTGACCTCCTGATCTGGCCCAAAGGGGCCCATGTTTTCCATTCACTAATGAGGTAGATTTTGGCTTCTTCCTGTGCCAGTTGGAAGTGTAATATTTTGTTTCTCTTTAAATCTCTAAAGAGAGAACAAAGTTGTCAGAGACTCCTGCTGGTAAGTATCGAAGACAACCTGGGCCATTAGAGAAAAATTTGTTTTTCCTCTTCCCAGGGAAGCAGGTGAGGATCAGATAACAGGGTAACCGGAGGCCTCTAGGTGGCTGCAGTCTTTGCCACCCCCTAACTGGGGTCCTTCCTGTGAAACACGCGGGCTTGAGGCAAGGCTGACACCAACTTTTCAAAAGCCTCCACTTTTCCTCATTAGGAAGGAGTAGCCCACGCATTTGTGTCCCTCAGTTCAGTCATTCAGTCGTGTCCCACTCTTTGCGACCCCATGGACTGCAGCACTCCAGGCCTCCCTGACCATCGCCAACTCCCAGAGTTTGCTCAAACTCACGTCCATTGAGTCGGTGATGCCATCCAACCATTTCATCCTCTGTCATCCCCTTCTCCTGCCTTCAATCTTTCCCAGCATCAAAGTCTTTTCCAATGAGTCAGTTCTTTGCATCGGTGGCCAAAGTATTGGAGTTTCAGCTTCAGCATGAGTCCTTCCAATGAATATTCACGACTGATTTCCTTTGGATGGACTAGCTGAGGATACAAATTTTTGTCTCTACCAGGAGAGTCAAGTGTGCAGCATTTGGGTTTGAAATATGCTTTTGTAAAAGGAGTTGAAAGGAAACAGAATTTTTTTAGCTTTGATCTACAGTTATCTTCAGGGCTCTACATTTTCATATCTCACTCCCTTCAACAATCTATTATGAACAAGGGGTTTATATTCTGAACATCTGCTGTTGAAGCTTTGGTAAGCATGTTCCTATTTAAAGCTGTGTCTGTAACTGAAGGAACTATGGGGAGTGCTTTTATTTATTTTTTAATTACTTTTGATTGGCCTCTAATTGCTTTACAATGTTGTGTTACTTTCCACTGTACAACAAAGTGAATCAGCTTTACATATACATATATCCTCTCTTTTCTGGATTTCCTTCCCATTTAGGTCACCACAGAGCACTGGGTAGGGATTGACAGACATACACTATTGATTTTATGTATTAAATAGATAACTAATGAGAACCTGCAGGATAACCCGGGGAACCAGGATAAGAGGAACATTGTTAAACAGGAAGCCTGTCCAACCACAGACCTTTTCCCTTAAGGGGACCCCCTACTGTACTAAACTTCAATGGATAGGAGCCGCTACTCTGATCCTAAGTTCTGAAACGTCTGTGAGGTTCACATAATTAAGTCTTGGCCTCTGGTTTGACCAAATAAATAGTCACAATCTGCTCAGCTCACATAATGCTACATTAATTGGACTGTGTATTTCTAAGATCGGAAATTTAAAGCTGGCTAACTCTAGCCTCTAACAAAGGTTAAGGAGGGAAACCACACTGGGTGGTGAGTAATGGGTCAAACCATTTTGCCATCTTACACTTTGGGTTAATTCCTTTCTTCTTCTTGGCACACACATTCACACCCCTAAACATACACACATGTGTGAATGTTGTCATGAGTCAGGATGAGTTTTCACCTTGGCTTGTCTAACATTTTCTGGGCTTCCACCCAATTTAAAAAAAACAAAGAAACAAAACCTTTCTCCCCTTGTAACAGCAGGACTTCTTCACACCTCTGCAGAAGCTAAACATCACACAGTTTATGGTACTGGCCTTTAAAAAAAAAAAAGAAAGAAAGAAAAACCTCGTGTTTTCTTAACTAAAGGGAAAGAAAGGTCAATACAAATACTGAGAGGAAAGAAATTGCCTCTGGGAGCCAAGCAAAGGGACAGACAGGAGTTAGCATTTGCTAAATACCTACTGTGTGCTGGGCACCCTGTTTCTGTTTTCTCATTTCAAGAGAATTTCTCTGTCTCTCTCCCTAAACTTTTTTTTTTTAATGTTACAGTTGCGCCTAATCACACATCAATACTTTTTTTCCTTAGAGCAACACTGATCTATGCACCCACTCAGACTAATGTCTCTGCTTCAACTGCCTTATTTGCTAGGAAGAATGAATTCAAAATGTTAGTGTAAATTAAAAAAAAAAAAAAAGGAAGAGACATTGTAGAATCTGTCAGGATAAGAGCTTTGTAACCACATTTTTCAACCAGAAAAAAAAAGGGTGGGGGGGGGAACTCTTGGTATTCTCTCTCCTGTTAATCATAAGCACAGTCTTCTCTCAACAGAATTTCTCAGTTCTGGGTCTGATTTGGTATAAATCAGATTTCTGACATGGGGGAACTATGTCATAGACTAAAAAAAAAATGTGAATTTATAAGAAGACTGGATCTCTGTAACAGTCTCTTTTAACTAGTAAAAGGTTTATCAAGGAAGACACAACTCAAAGCAATTATTTGTAATAAAAAGAATCTAAGAGATACTTTAATATTGAATAAGACAATTGTTCTAACTTCCATATTTTTCAAACATAACAAAATGTCAGACACTGCTCGAAGCGTGTCAGAAATATTCTTGTTTAATCCTAAGAGTGGTACTAATACTTTATTAAGTGAGGAAATTGAAAACAGAAATTAAGTAAATTGCCCAATGTCTCACAGCTGCCAAGTGCCTGGGCTGGGACTAGAACAAAGCACTTATGATTTAAGAACTGATATCCTAAAAAAAAAAAAAAAAAAAAAAAAAAGAACTGATATCCTCAATCACAGTGTGATCTAGCCTCTATTCTAAAATGATTGTAAAATACAGCGCAGATCAATCAAAAGCCTTTAATAGAATGAGTACACAAACTCTAGTTGTANCCAAAAAAAAAAAAAAAAAAAAAAAAAAAAGAACTGATATCCTCAATCACAGTGTGATCTAGCCTCTATTCTAAAATGATTGTAAAATACAGCGCAGATCAATCAAAAGCCTTTAATAGAATGAGTACACAAACTCTAGTTGTATAAGTCTATATATTTGAATGTGAGGCCATGGAGTGTAGCAGAAAACTGAAAACCAGGAGACCTGGCTAGGTGCTTGGGTAATAAGTCTGGTGATCCTAAAAACAAAGGTCAAGTGTGAGCCTCTTCCCATGAAATTAGCAAAACACTTCTCAAAGCCACACAAAGACTGAATTGAGACCATGTTTGCTGTTCTGGTTTTCATGCTGGTATTCTCCGGACAATTCTCTGGACAATAGTCTCGACAATTACGGGCTTGAATAAAGCCTGAAAGTGAAAGTGTTAGCCGTTCAGTCGTGTCCGACTCTTTGTGAGCCTGACCGGAGACCACCAGACTCCTCTGTCCCTGGAATTCTCCAAGCAAGAATGCTGAAGTGGGTTGCCGTTTCCTCCTCTGGGCATCTTCCCAACCCAGGGATAGAACTCAGGTCTCCCGCATTGCAGACAGATTCTTTAACATCTGAGCCACCAGGAAAGACCCTGAATAAAGCCTAGAAACAGTTAAAAGGAAAAAAATAAAAGGTGACTTTATATCTGTAGACAGGTAAGGAAGATAAGAACCCTCAGGCTAGAGAAATAAGAGAGTAGATAATCAAACTTGGTGCTATTGTTATTTGGATGAACACATCAGACAAGTAGATCAAGATGCCCCTTCCCCAAGTTCAGTTCAGTCACTCAGTCGTATCCGACTCTTTGCCACCCCATGAACAGCAGCACTCGAGGCCTCCCTGTCCATCACCAACTCCCAGAGTCCACCCAAACCCATGTCCATCGAGTCAGTGATGCCATCCAACCATCTCATCCTCTGTCATCCACTTCTCCTCCTGCCCTCAATCTTTCCCAGCATCGGGGTCTTTTCAAATCAGCTCTTCACATCAGGTAGCCAAAGTACTGGAGTTTCAGCTTCAGCATCAGTCCTTCCAATGAAAACCCAGGACTGATCTCCTTTAGTCCTTTAGAATGGACTGGTTGGATCTCCTTCCCCAAGAGCACTACTTTAATTGGTTGACTCAGGAGATGATATAATCTGAAAGGATAGCAAAGATTTGAAATACAAGTCTAACAAGAGGAGTCAAATCTATAGGTGACACATTAATGGTGAGTTATGGGAAGAAGCTGTTGTGCATGGCAAATATCCTATCACTCACTTTGTTCTATCCTCTGTCATCACAGAGTTTAAAAAATATGTAATTTCATAGATGCATTTGTTGTATTTAAAATCTCTCTTATGCCCCATGAGGTTCACACTAGACTGTAAGCATCTTGAAAGCAGAGACCACATCACTAACATCCTCATATGACCCTTAGCATGCTCACCAGTAAATGCTTATATACATTAAGTGTTCAAATATAATCATTTAAAAAAAAAATAAGAAAACCAACCCAAAGTTAAAACAGTGTATCTGTACTCAAAGATACTAATTTCATTTTTGACTCACCTAATAACTAGCAGCCTTGGAGGTCTCTTCTCTCTGATATTTCCCCTGAAATGCACAACCTCACTTCCTACAAAACAACAGGCTTATCTGTATGAGCAGAGACAAAAAAGGTCTGAAATTTTTTCTTTAAGTTTTATAGAATTTGAACCTAACTCAGCCCAGTTCTAAAATGTCTGCTTTTTAAGTTTCCCCACACTACCTTTTGGAATCCTCACTACCCTGGACATTACCTTAAGAGTCCAAGCCTTGCCTTTTATTTCTCACCAACCTTTCTGCCCCTCGTTTACCCTCTTCCCAGGAGCTGACACCCACAGGGTACCCCTTTTTAAAAAAAATTTATTTTGTACTGAAGTACAGCCAATAGTTGTGATACAACAGTACAGCCATTGTGATAGTTTCAGGTGAACAGAGAAGGGATTCATGCACGTGTATCCATCCTCCCCCAAACTCCCCTCCCATTCAGGCTGCCACAAAACATTGGTCAGAGTTCCATGTGCCATACAATAGGTCCCCACCGGGTGCCTCCTAACCCCCTATCCACTCCCCATATCAGGGGATGAGGCAGGAAAGAAGAGAGGCTGGAATGACCAGTCCATAATGCTACTTGTGCAAAGAAGAGGTAACACAGTTAATGAGACTATGAGACTGCAATCTTTGGAAAGGCCTGCTGCAAGCTTAGCCCTTGGTTGACATCTGGGAACTGGGATTTGGGAGTTTTCCCACAAATTTCCAGAACTGATAAGAATGGCTCACTGTGCCTAAACTGTTTGCATAAACAATATAGTTTATTCTGAATACCTGCCTTTATTCTGGGAGTCTGGAATTTGGACATGTCAGGCAGAGGGTACCTGCATGATCCTCTGTTTAAAAATGTGGTCCTCAATTTAAAAACTTGGATACTAAATCTCTACAAGCTTCTCAGATAGATAACATTTCACATATGTTGCCACAACTCATCAGTGGGGAGTGAAGAATGTCCTCTCCACCAGGAGAGGCTTCAGCCTGGTTTCCTCCCCACTTCACTCCACATGCCTTTTCCCTTGACTCACTTTGTATTTTTCACTGTAATGAATCTTAGCCATGTCCACTCTGCACTGAGTCCTGTGAGTCCTCCCGGCAAACTATTGAAATAGGGGGTGTTCTTTAGCTCTGCTGAAAATTTTCTTGGGGGAAGAGAAAGGACTGAAGGATGATGGATTGAAGTTTGAAGAGCCTCTAGAGATCCACAGAATAATTCTAAGTATTATCCTGGAACTCTATGGCCCACATTCTGCTATTTAATATTTCAGGGAAAATATTCCCATTATCCGCCAAAACATTACACATTTTTCTTAGCTATGGAATAAGGTTTTGCTGGCACTCTGAAAAGGCCAGAAGGTGTGGATACAGAGCAGCCTCCCGCATCTGTCCTTAGGAGACAGGCAATGTGAATGCTCTAAAAACAGCTTCAGAGTGTTTACAAACCATGGCATCCTTTGGGATGGGAAAGCACTCTATAAACAAAAGGTGATTTGCCTACGCTTTGTTCTCAAAATAAACATGCTTTTGATGGGGGGTGGGGGGGAAATGGCCTTACTTGCTGGTGAAAATTTTCAGGAGAGTTTCCTTTTTTACCACCCCCATGATTAAAACAAGCACCCATCTGGATTTGTGTTTCTAATGACAACAAAAGACATATGAGGCCATCATGAANTGTTTGGGGGGGGGGGGGGGGGGGAAATGGCCTTACTTGCTGGTGAAAATTTTCAGGAGAGTTTCCTTTTTTACCACCCCCATGATTAAAACAAGCACCCATCTGGATTTGTGTTTCTAATGACAACAAAAGACATATGAGGCCATCATGAACATCTCAATCATTGGAACATCTCCCGAGGAGCAAGGCAGAGCAATGAACATGACTGTGTCAAAAAACACTGGGGGGAATAAAACCATATTTGCAAGGATGAGAAAACTCCAGAAACTTTTTCACTATCCATATTAGACTGGAAGAAGCAAACAGATAAAGAAAAGTCTCTCATCTGAGTTCAATTTTCTTGATGAATGCTGTTGAATTAATTGTTTGGTGGATGCATTTTTTTTTTTTTAATCGTTTTTCTGCAATGCAATAAGACTCACATGGATTTTATCCAAACCAGGCTAGGGAACTAGGGCTTTCTGTGTCTGTCGCCAGATTAGATCCTTGCCTAATGAATGAGTTTTGTGCATCTTGACTGTGGCAATTTACTCCAGAGAGTCTCCTTCTGTTGCTTTCTCTGGAGTGGGGAGACTGGGTTGGTGGGGAGAGGCCAGGAGGTGGGGGATAGGTTTATTACTCCCAATATGCGCTGGGCCGCTGGGCCTGTCTGTGCATATGCCTGGGACTTGGGGCATGTGGCCCAGGGGCTGCTAGTGGCCCACTTAGCAGCTGTCTCCAGTATATTCTGACATAAAAACCATTATGTTTTTGGCTGGCTGATTGCTTTTTATTAAACAATTGTTGGAAATTGGCTGATAACTTTTATGAATTTGAAATGAAAGCCTCGCTGAGAAGTTCTGAAAGCACACAGTGCTTGGTCCACCTGGGAAAATCTGAAAGGGCGGGCACTCCATCTGCCAAAGAGAACTTGTATCAGGCCCAGCAACTGAGTGCTGGAGGAGGACAGCTTCCATTTCTCAAAGTACTGGGTTCTGCTGAAAGGCCAGGGCATGGCTCTGGAACAGGGCCAAAAAAAAAAAAAGTTACCCTCTTTAAGATCTCCTGGGGAAATATCGGGGGAAAAAACCTCTCTTTCCAACCCCCAAATCCTCTCTATAAAGCTAGGACAGAAAAAAAAATCACTCGTTATTGAAAAAGCATTAAACCAGAATGTGATGTATATCACAGGCAATCTGCTAAGAGTTTTCAAGGACAGAAAGAAAGTGTTTTCAAGATAAACCATAACTAACTCTCAAGTAAGAGTACTGGAGAGCACAATTTGTCACACATAATTCGTCCTAACTTTACTCAGTAACTGGGGTGACCATCTATGTTAGCTCGGTAACTTAATCCACAAGGGAGAAGAGAGGGACGTCTGTGACAGGTGGTAGTTTTACAACGTGGAACAAGGCACCCACTGAAGTTAGTCCACCATCCTCCCAGAGAAGCTGGGAGGCGGGGGGCCATTCCCTTTGATGTTTGGGTTTCAAAGAGAAGTCTCCCAGGTCCTCAGAAAGACAGTCCTGGGTCATAAAACTGACAAAAAGGCTTATTCTGTTTCTAAAATGATGCATTTCAAAGACAGAGAGAAAGTACCTGCTTACAAGTTTTCTAGGGTAAATGTTCTGAGAGGAAGCGACAGGAGAGAAAGCTCTTTATTTTCAACAGGGAAAACCAAATCTCTTATTTTTCGATCATATTTGTCCTTGCAGGTCTTATTTTCCAATAATAGGTATTAGTGTTTCTCTAGGGACCAGGCTGTACCTGATTTCCAAGCCACTGAAGATAAAAATTAACTGCAATTAATTATTTTGCTCATTTTTATACCTAAGTCCTTCTTCAGAAAGAAAAAGGAACAAGAAAGACAAGGAGGGATTAAGGAGGGAAAATATAAAGAAGATTAGAAGGAAATTACACAGCAGTTCATAGATTTTCTTTCAAGTTATTTAGCATTTTTAAACAGTTCTCTAATGGAGAGAGGAGAAGTGGCCTTAAAAAAGGAAAAATGGAGGAGAAACAAAAGATTTTTGTCTCCGTCAATTCCATTCTACTCTGAGGCTATACACAGATTCTACCCTTAACTCCAGTCTGAGATTCCCCTATATGTTGGCCACAGGAAGCAGGAAAGAAACCGTCAGAGACTTTGGAGCAATTTAATCACTGAGAAATATTCTTCAAACTGCAGATCCTCTGGGCTTAAGCTACACACACGCTGAATTTTCCTTTCCTATAAAGATACCAAGTCTTTCGTCCTGAGGGCCTTTTCCATGGGCCCCTCTGCCTGAAACACTTCCATGTCTGTGCCCACTGCATCTTCACTCATCTCTTCACCTACTTTACTCCTTCTCAGCCTTCATGTCTTAGCCTCAGTGCCATGTCCTCTGAAGTCCCGCACATCAGGCCCCCACCCCATATGCTCCCGTGGTGCCCAGGGCATCCCCGTATGTAACACACCACACTTGCACTCAGAAGGAAGGCAATTTCAAGTGCACACAGAGGCTGGGCAGTTAACAAATAAGTGAGCTGGTGGGGATCTGAGACCACAGCAGCACAGGCCACTCGTAAGGACATTCAGTTCTCGTTTAAAATGAGCGCCAGCCACAATGCGTATTTGCTCTTCCAGTTTAACTGGCTTCAGAGCTATGGGAAGGAAAAATGTCAAACCCCATAACGAGAGTCAAGGTACAAACTTTATTGAGCAAAATTGCAAACAGGCTCAACCAAAACAGGTCCGCCAGCCCACATTCTCTCATCACCCCTCCCACAGCCTGCAGGGTGAGGGAGGAGCATGTGGACACAAGGTTTCTGCTGTGGGAGGGACACCGAGGGCTGCCCTCCTGCTGGTCTACCTTCTTTTTTTAAAGCCATGTATCGATTTCCTTTTTTTTTTGGCTGTACTTCTCGGCGTATGGGATCTTGGTTCCCCAACCGAGGATCAGACTCACAGCCCCTGCAGTGCAAGCGCAGAGTCTTAACCACGGGACTGCTAGGAAAGCCCCCGTTTTCTACCATCTTCCAGAACAAGCAGGAAAGCAAGCTGGTCAGTGGGAAAACACTCAGACAGGAAGTAGGTCCTAGGGGAAGGGAGAGGATACCAACCCTGCAAAGAATCCTCAGAGTCCCAGCTGCCAGCACTTGGCAACCTTACAAGATGGCAGAAGCAGGCAGCTGGAGGGTTGGGACTCCAGTCCCATAAGAAGCTGTGTTTGAGAACAGCACCTCCCACCAGGGAGGGAGAAGCACTTTCTCCAGCATTCTGAGCTTCGGGAGTCCCTAGTCCATCTTCCTTCTCTCTCTTCTACACAGGGAGCCACTAGCCCCCAACTTTTTCCCCTACAAGACTGTATCATTTCTATCTTATACAGCTGTATTCTCAGAGGCTGACTCAGTACCTGGCATAAAGTAGGAGCTAAAAAAAAGTTACGTGTTGAATAAATGAAGAATCATCTTCACGGTTTTAAACACATAGCCTAGAATTGCCATCAAGGTGTTTTACTGTCTCTCAAAAAAAAAAAAAAAAAAAACTGTCCTGTGAAAACTATAAGGTGGGAAGCAAGCAGGAAAACATTCCTTGTCATCTGCCTGTTATGATTTCCTTCCGCCCGCCCTCCTCCTTTCAGTCAAGCCTTGCTTATTCTCTGGGGCTTTGCTCTGTCTCATTAATGTTGATATCTTAGCCGATCTTTCCCCAGCTCTCCGCAGTGGTGGGACTTCTCTTCCACTGCCTAATCACTCTTACTCTTCATCTTTCAAACTGTCCACCCCAAAACTTTTTCCTCTATAGCTTCAGGCCAATTCGTGCCTCTTCTGAGACTTAATCATTTTTTTTTTGGCCTGGTTAGCTCAGAGAACTAGACTGAAAAATGCAGACGGGCTTTAGAAAAATAAAGGAGAAATTCTGTACTGGTCACATTCTTATAACCAGTAGAAGGTTCATTCATTCCTCATTTCCCCTTTCCCCTGGGAGTCGAGGTCCTCCTGGTGGAAGATTTGATGTCAAGTCACAGGGAGGGGAATGAATAGATCTGCCTGCCAACCAGATCCCAGAGTAAAAGGAGAGCTGAGAGCCTGCAATTCCTGCTAAGTACCTGCACTGCTTGCAAAAGACCAGACGTTTTCTATCAAGGTCACCCTGGCTTTAGATCAATAAGCAAAGAAGATAGCAGATTGTAAGTGTCCTCGTGGGTCAAGTTAAGACCACAAGGGAAGCATAAGGAGGTGAGAGGGTTAAGCCCCGGAGTTCACAGGCATTTAGATCTCAACTGTTTCTAGTTCTAATACTGCAGCATTTAGCTTCCTCAGACTGCACCTGTACTCAGGCTATTTGAGTCTGCAAAAAACTATAAAGCAAACCATCAAAACAGACTGTGACCGTTACCCCAACCAGGTGCTGCCATTACTGGGCTGTTTGAGACACCCAGAGGCGGTTGACAATGGAGCTGAGTAGGAAAGCAATCAGATGTGAACGTTTCAGTCAGGGAACAACTTCAGATTGCTCACCCTCTGATTAACTGCTTACAAAAAAAAAAAAGGAGTTCTAACTTTATATTCCATTCTGCACTCCAAGTCATGATTGCCCTGTAAAATGTCCTTATCAAACATGAGGGGGGAAAATTAATAAGCTCACAAAATGAGTGGAATTACTCCAGCCAAACAAAGAAGGCAAGAAAATAATTTCTCGGCTGTGACTATTAAGGTCAAGACAGGGATTGGAGAACAGATATTGACATGCTTAATGATACTCAAAATGGGTAACCTCGGGAAGAAAGACCAGGCTAGCAAGAAGCAACAGAGAGAAGCAGCACGGAGAGGCAATATAACCAGAAAACAAACCACTACTCTCATTTTTGTCTAAAAAGTCTCTGTTAATAATCCTGGTAAACTGAGAATGGGAAGAAATCACAGCATATGCTGTCGCTATTGTATTTATTCTTGTTTGGCTCTTTCCCAGAAGAACGCTAAAGCTTGCACTCTGAGCTCACCTTTGAGAAATGCAACATAAAAAGGCAATTTCAGAGCATCAGGGCCTGGCTTCTGACATCTGATCGACAGCCTAAATGCATCTTATCTTATCAGCTCCTCTCACTCTCACTCGCCTCATTTTTCTTTATTCCCAACTGCAGCCATCCTTTGCTCATCCTCAACCCCTGGATTCCCATCTCGCTCATGGAAGATTTTAAAAGAAAAACATGTTTTTTATTAAAGTCATATACAAAGCATCCCTGTGTCCCTAGGCCCTCAGGCATGTGTACATATTGGTTTGCTCTGTTTAGGAAAAGAAATTGGTGGCATATTTTGTTCCCTATCTGGACACCAAGAAAATTAAACTGAGTATTTTCCTCTCAGTTGCTACACAAGAACCATACAATCAGCCTGGCTTGCTTTATTCTTTGGGTCCTCTGAATGAAAATAGTTTCAAAAGTGTGTTTCGTGAATGTTATCCAGATGGATGGAATGACATTGTGATATGAATTAAGATTTAGCTAGTTGAGAAGAGAAATGAAAACTACGACCAAAGTGCTCCAAAAGGAAACGGAAGTCAGGAAATAATGAAGTTATTCAGATTATTCAGAACAGCCAGCAAGCTGGAGAGGAGGAAGATGGAAGATAAAGCTTCCTGAATTACCTGTTCTAGCTACACACATCCATCAGATTCAAGAGGGAGAGGGAGAGGGGGAGGGAGAAGGGAGGGAGACAAGTAACTGACCATTATGAAATTAACTAACTGTGCCTACGAATAGATATATATTTTCCTACTCTCTTCTCAAACTGTTAGTCACTCAGTCATGTCTGACTCTTTTGCGACCCTATGGACTGTAACCCGCCAGGCTCCTCTGTCCGTGGAATTCTCCAGGCAAGAATACTGCAGTGGTTAGCCATTTTCTTCTCCAGGGGATCTTCCCAACCCAGGGATTGAACCCAGGTGTCCCGCATTGCATGCGGATTCTTTACCATTGAGCCGCCTGGGGACCCGTTTTCAAAGTAAGGGTTAGTTTAATTGCACTCTGCCATTGTCATGACTGAATGACAACAAAGGAAAGCTATATTTTACTCTGTGATTAAAACAGATACTGAGCTATTGTTTGCTAGTTTATTTCTGGAGATGATGGGAGAAAGAAGCCCATCATATGAATGTTAAAGCGTAGGTTTGGGAGTCAGACCACAAACGCTCAGGTCCCAGCTCTGCCACAGACTAGATGTGTAAACTTGGACTTTGGAAACTCATCTCTGCAAGTCTCAATTCTCCACATATAAGATTAGATATCCTACTTTCTCGAGTGTAGTGAAAATTAAATCATCATCCATGAAAGCTTTTTGCAGAGTTCCTGGGGCACATACATGCACGCACACACAGGCNTGCCACAGACTAGATGTGTAAACTTGGACTTTGGAAACTCATCTCTGCAAGTCTCAATTCTCCACATATAAGATTAGATATCCTACTTTCTCGAGTGTAGTGAAAATTAAATCATCATCCATGAAAGCTTTTTGCAGAGTTCCTGGGGCACATACATGCACGCACACACAGGCACACACACACACACACACACACACACACCACTCAGTGAGTGCCACCTGCCTTGATGATTATCATTAGCAGCAATTTTCAGTTTAAAAATCTTGAGGAGAATAACATATCGGGAGGCAAACTGAAAGAATAGATCATCATTAAGAGAGCAGAACTGTCTGTCCCTCTTTACAAAGTGTGCACATTTACTAGAATTTAAAGTTAGAATTTAAGGTATGGGTATGTATAAATCACTATGAACATTTTTTTCATACATGAATTTGTTGAACAAAGAATTACTTCTAGCATCTACTCTGCGTACAGAAACATATCACTTTAGCAACGTGATCAGGTAAAGGAGATATCCGTGGCACAAAAGAATTTCTTCAGTATGAAGAGGTGAAACAACTAGACAGAGAGACAAAGACAGAAATGGAGATTTAGTTGGGGGGAGGCGGAAGGAAGGAAGGTGTGAGGTTTTTATAGAAATCATTTCTGAAGGCAATAAGTACTCGCCCGGGTTCCAAAATGTAACCTTTTCTGAATCACACATCGCTGATAGCAAGGGGAGTTCGTGCTTCATGCTGACTTCTATTCTCCCTAAATAGAAATGTTCCTGCGGCAGCGTACAGCGTAGTAGAAAGAACTCTCTGCCTAATCGCAGAGTAGCCTGTGAGTGTTACCTTTTTAAAAATTCTTCTTTCAACATCATGCAGTTCTTCTACGTCCCCTCAGCCACTGAGTCATGTTTGTTTCTTTGTTTGTTTAGATAGTGTTTACGGAACATCATGTGTCAGCAACAGTGCAGAGAACACAGATGGACCCCGTTAGCTGTGCTGAGGGACACTGCAGTCCAAAGAAGATATGAACTTTGATTATTATGTCTTCCTCTACACAATGTATCTGCTTATTCCTCATTTCTCTCCCTACCAACCCTACCTCCCTCTCTCTTCCTTTTGCTGTAGGCAAAGAAACCAATCAGCCTAGCTGGTTAGAATGACTTTTTTTAATGAAAGCAAGCATATTTTGAGTCAGGAGTTCTTCTTTTAGTCAAATATTTGAAATTTATTTTTAATGACCTTGATCCAGCTAGTTGAGCTGTTTAGAAACCATTAGATTTACTTCATTATTTTCTCCAGTGTTCCATGGAGATGAGGTTGCCAGAGAAATGACCAGTGGATAAGTGAGGAATTCGTGTATTGTAGTAAACAAAAACCTTGCAGTTAGCCAACACTTCCAAAGGAGACTGTAACATAAAGCCTGAATATTTAGGCAATGTTTATGGTATCTATGCAATAGCTTTGGCAACGAAGACTGTCCTTCAAGTCCCCATTTAAAAAACTGCTATCTATGTTTAGAATCCTGGAGAAGGAAATGGCAACCCACTCCAGTGTTCTTGCCTGGAGAATCCCATGGATGGGGGAGCCTGGAGGGCTACAGTCCATGGGGTCACAAGAGTCAGACATGACTTAGTGACTAAACTACTACTACTACTACGTTTAGAATAGTACTTTGTGCCAGATCTCTCACACACACACACACACACACACACACACACACACATTTTTAAACACTAGCATTCAAGGTAAAACAAAGGGAAGTATTACTTCAAACAAGTACAGCTACTAACTCGTGACCCCTGAGAAGTTACATAGGCTACACATGTGAACAGATTAGAAAATGACTTGAGGACAGAGGCAAGGTGGCCATGTGGCTAAACTTCTGAATCTCTTCGAAAGAGACAAACAAAAATGGACAATACAACTAAAATGTCAAACAAACCCCCCAAAAGTTCCATAGTTATAAAAAAAAGACGTTTTTCTCATTTCAAAATCTTTAAAATATAATTGGGTGTTTAAAGCAAAAATAGTGATAATTTAAAAAAAAATAGGGCCTATGACTCAAATAGAAGTAAAATATCTGACAGCAGAAGCACAAAGCAGAAAGGATGCTGCTTTAAGATTTTGTACACACACTTACATAATATTATTTGAAGGCAGATTACATTGTAATGAGTCAAAGATGTATACGGTAAATCCTAGAGCAATCACTGAAAACTAAAACAAAAAGGAATACCCAAAATGCCAAGAGTGGAGATAAAAATCAAGGGACAGAAAATATTTGGTTAATCCACTGAGGATAAGAAAATGGAACAAAAAACAGTGGGACCAATAGAGAGCATACAACAAAATACACTTTACCTGTCCCCCGAGAAACCTGCATACAGGCCAAGAAGAAATGATTAGAAACAGACGTGAAACAACAGACTGGTTCAAAATTGGGAAAGGAGCACATCAAGGCTGCATATTGTCACCCTGCCTATTTAACTTATATGCAGAGTACATCATGCAAAATGCCAGGCTGGATGAATCACAGCTGGAATGAAGGTTGCCAGGAGAAATATCAACAATCCAGATAAGCAGATGACACGACTCTAATGACAGAAAGCAAAGAGGAAGCTAAGGGCCTCTTGATGAAGGTGAAAGAGGAGGGTGATAAAGATGGTTTAAAACTCAGCATTCCACAACTAAGATCATAGGATCTAGTCCCATCGCTTCATGGCAAATCGAAGGGGAAAAAGTGGAGGCAGTGACAGATTTCGTTTTCTTGGGCTCCAAAATCACTGCAGACAGTAATTGCAGCCATGAAATTAAGAGATCCTTGCTCCTTGGAAGAAAAGCTATGACAAATATAAACAGCATATTAAAAAGCAGAGACATCACTTTGCTGACAAAGATTCATATAGTAAAAGCTATGGTTTTTTCAGTAGTCATGTATGGATATGAGAGTTGGACCATAAAGAAGGCTGAGCCCTAAAGAATTGATGCTTTTGAATTCTGGTGCCAAAGAAGACTCTTGAGAGTCCTTTGGACTCCAAGGAGATCAAACCACTCAACCCTAAAGAAAATCAACCCTGAACACTCATTGGAAGGACTGATGCTGAAGTTGAAGCTTGAATTCTTTGGCCACCTGATGCAAAGAGCTGACTCATTGGAAAAGACCATGATGGTGGGAAAGATTGAAGGCGGGAGGAGAAGGGGGCAGCAGAGGATGAGATCAGTTCAGTTCAGTTCACTTCAGTTGCTGAGTCGTGTCCAACTCTTTGCAACTCCATTACCACAGCATGCCAGATCTCCCTGTCCCTCACCAACTCCCGGAGTCCACCCAAACCCATGTCCATTGAGTCAGTGATGACATCCAACCATCTCATCCTCTATCATCCCATTCTCCTCCTGCCCTAAATCTTTCNTGGAGAAGGAAATGGCAACCCACTCCAGTATTTTTGCCTGGAGAATCCCAGGGATGGGGGAGCCTGGTGAGCTGCTGTCTATGAGATCGCACAGAGTCGGACACGACTGAAGCAACTTAGCAGCAGCAGTAGCATACTGTGATGCTTCTAATGTACATTTGCTTTTATTTATCCTTCTCAGGACTCAGTAAGCACTTTTAATTTGAGGTGTCATATTTTATCTAAGTTCTGAAACATGTTCTGTTTTCTGTTTTAATAGCACTTCTTCCCCATTCTTTCTTACTTTTTGAAATCTTTTTTTTAAAATCAAATTCAATATTGTTTAGCCAGCTACCATTTAATGTAACTGCTGAGAAGAAAAAATTTCAATCATCATATTTTTCTTTTCTATAATTCCTATTCCTTTTCATTGTTGCCTATTCTTTCCCCTCCTTCTCTGTTCTTTGCTTTATCATCTCTTTATCCCTTTGAATGGGTTTAATGTATTTGTCTTAAAATCCCCTTTATGATTATCCTATTATCCTCAGTTCTTGGGCTCCACTCTCTGGGCAGATGAGGCTGCTGGCCCTTCCTCCTGGGGTTTACCTCCTTGTGTGACGCACGATCTTCAGAGGGCAAGATTCCCATGGCAGCCAGTCTGTCCTGGGCTCTGAGGTGTCTCCACACGATGGTTTCATATTTGCCTCTTGCTGGGCCCTCATGGGTTTTGTAGTTCCAGACCCAATCCACTGGGTATTGTGTGAATCCGGAACTCTCACTAGTGACTAGAAAAGAGCCTGGGATTCCAGCTTGTCAAGGGCAGCCTTCTACCTCCCGCTGCCTTGTGGCCTCCACGGCTGACCCTGCTGTCCCAGTGCTCCCAGAGCTTCTCCCAGCAGTTGCCCAGCACACTCCTCCTTCTTCCTCACCCTCCGCCCACTCCTGGTTTATCCCTAACACTCCACCCAAACCCCAGAATCACTCTTCAGTCCTCACTTAACGGGCCCTTGTTGACACATGCAGTGGTGCAGGCCCCCCTCCTGGAGTCCTGTCCTCTGTGCAGGCTGTGACACCATGCTGTGCTGCCTGTCCTTCCTGCCTAGTCTCCTCCCCTGCTCACGGCTCTTCCTGAGGGCTTCTGGGAACTCCGCTCGCTCCCCACTGTCTGTTTCTCTGGCCTCATAGATTGTCCCTTGGCCAGCTTCTTTCTCCAGCCACTAGTCCTTCTGAGCTCCTGACCTGTCTGGATGTGCACCTGCATCCACTGGCCAGTCCCAACAAGTGTGCCCCTCCTCAGTTCTAGGTCTGCTCCAACCCCACTCGTGCCCCAGTCCCTTGATCACAATGACCAGTCCCTCGGCTGCTCACCTTTGCCCACACATCATCTGATTCTTGAGTCCGCCACCTCCCTCTCACTGTCACCTTCTGGTCCAGGCACGGCACGCTGAGCCTCCTCTGTGGTCACCTGCCCCACCCTGGTCCTGCTGCTGTCCACTGTATGTCTGCAGAGCAGCCAGATGAATCTCTGACTGTCACTGCCCTGCTCAAGCTGTCCAGTGGCTCCCTGGTGCTCTTGGCGTGAGGTGGCCTGGCCCACTACCATGAGGTGGCCTGGCCCATCACTGACTTGGGTGCTTCCCTCTGCCCTCCTGCCCCAGCCACCCAGGTTCTTCTCATTCCTCATACTTGTTGCATTTTCCTCTCCCCAAGGCCTTTGCTAGTACATACTTTCTACTTGGAGCCCTGCGCCTCTCACTCCCATTCCCCTAGGCTTTAGCAGGCCCAGTCTGATCCTGCTTCCTGCTCTCTCTGCTGTAGCACTGCTCTGAGCTCTGGGTTAATGGCATTGCATGCTCATCTGATGAAAACCCCTCTCCAGCATCAGCACACAGGGGTCTTTGCAGCCCAGGGTGGCATCCAGCACACAGGAGACAGGAGAGCTGCTGACCACAGCAACCCAGGCAGCCCTGGCTCCTGTGCTTAGCTTGTCCAAGGGGTAGGTTCTCTGTGAAAAGAGGTTTGTCTCCATCAGTGGTGCTCTCAGAATCTAACCCCTGTGCAGCGGTCTGACCTCTGAGCACTCAAGAAGAGTATATTGAATGAGGGGTGAGTGGAGAGCAGGGAGGTCAAGGAGGGGTCTTGCTCACACCTCTCGAGCCTCGCTCCGTCATGGTAAGAGGGACAGGTGTGGGGCATCCCCATTCTCCCCTCGCCGTGGCCCTGGACTTCTGGACCTCGAGGGTCTAGTGATGACTGTGTGTGTGGGACTCTGCCATGTCTACGCTGTAGCTGCCCTGTGACCACTGAGTGGGGCGCTGCAGCAGGTCCTCCTTCTGGGGCGTGGGGGCGGGGGTGGTATGGCTAGGGCTCAGGCTCCGTGTCTGCAGCCCTGAGGCCCTGTCCAGGCCTGTCATGGAGGCTTGGATCTGGGCTTGACGTGACCTCCAACTTGTACTTCCCTGCAGTGCAGAAGATGTGGTAGCCCGCGTGTCAGGCAGCCAGCTCACGCTGGGCTACATGGAAGAGCATGGCTTCACCGAGCCCATCCTCGTCCCCAAGAAAGATGGGCTGGGCCTGGCGGTCCCAGCCCCCACCTTCTACGTCAGTGACGTCGAGAACTACGTGGGTAAGTGTCCTCTGCTGCAAGTGAGTTACGGGTTCCCCGAGCCAGGAGTCCCTGTATACACTCTGAGGTGGTATGACTCTGGGCCCCTTCCCATGCTCCATTACGGGTGCTCTTCTTCGAACAAGGCCCCATGCCCCAGCAAATGATGTGTGACCCAGGCATTCTCCCTTCTCAGTTACTGTGCCCACAGAATGGAGGCTGCATGGTGTCCCCTGGCTTCTGCCAGCTGCAAGTTTCGTTATTGTTGGGCGCTAATGATAGGCATGCCTGGGAGGGCCTGACTGTGTGGTCCTCTGCCCCTGAGCTTTGTGCCATGTCCTCCCCAGCTGACCTCCCTTGTTTGCTCCAGACATGCCTTCCCATGGCCCAGGGCTTCCTGTCCTTTTGGACCCCTGTGAATTCTTGCTCGTACTTTCGGTGCCCTGTCTTGTGTTCCCCGCAGCTTTCAGTGCTGTGGACACACTTGATCAGGACACCTCTGGGTGGAGCAGGTGCTTATACATGCCAGCATCATCTGGCACAGAGGGGCCAGATGAAGCCTCTCTCCACGTAGCCAGCATCATCTGGCACAGAGAGGCCAGATGTAGCCTCTCTCCACGTAGCCAGCATCATCTGGTACAGAGAGGCCAGCACGCGCTTGCAGTGACCTTGGAGGGGCTGGTGGCCACACTGCCGTGGCTCTGAGGCTCTCATGGTTGCCAGGGCTTGGGGTGGTCACAGGGATGCCTGGGTGACCAGTGCGGAAAGGGGAGAGGAAAGAGCCTGAAGAGGCAAATGCCCTGGCCCGCTCTGGCCACATACTGGACGGGAGGGTACAGGTACTTGAGGCCCTCAGACAGGTTGTTCAGTCTATGAGCTCTTGACCCTCTGCATCCCTAATGCTGTGAGTTGGGGGTAGGGGGCAGATGGGTATGAGAATTCAGGGAGAGCATCTATACAAGTCACTCAGGAAGTCAGTGGCATTCTGGAGAATGGGGCTGGGATGGGGAACACCCCTTCTCTGGAGCCCACCAGGGGAGGGCCCAAGGATGACCAGCTTGTGGAGGAGAAGAAGAAAGGACTCACATTTTCATTCTGGCAGCAACCGCTATCCAGGGCAGTTTCTGCCATGGCGTAGCACCTATAATGACAGGTAATATTTAGTGAGTGCCTAACAGGTATCAGGCATTTTTGTAAGCTATTTTTACATAGGAGCTAGTGTTGTCCTGCTCACAACTCTGTCCCCAGGCCCCAGGCTCAGCCAGCTGCAAAGGGCAGGGCCAGCCCTGCCTCGGATGCTGCCTCCCCTGCCGCCCAATCAGCTGTGCCTGCAGGAGTGGGAAGAGGCTTACTGAATAAGGGAGGAGATGGTCCAGAGGTCTAAAGGTCTTTCTTTCACTTCTTGGGTTTTGTTTTTTAATGCAACTTTTCATACACACACAGAATAAGAGAAGTAAGCAGTGAACCCCTATGTATCCAGTACTGGTTAGAGAACCCACGAGCTTTGAGGTGTTTATTCATCTCCCCAACTCTGTCCTCTCCCAGTTATTTGAAAGCAAATTTCTGATATATACCATCATTTCCCCCATGAAGATTCCAGTACATAGCACTAGCAGTTTTCAAAAATATCTAATCACAGTTCCATCATTTCCCTTTATTACACTAATAATAATTCCTCAGAANTTTCTAAGGCCCACTTGATTTCACATTCCAGGATGTCTGGCTCTAGATGAGGATGAGATAGTTGGATGAAATCACCAACTCAATGGACATGAATCTGAGCAAACTCCAAGAGATGGTGAAAGACAAGGAAGCCTGGTATACTGCAATTCACAGGGTCACAAAGAGTCAGACACAACTTAGTGACTGACAACTAGTCCAGCCACACCAATAAATGGTCTAACAAAATCAAGAACTGGCTATATTGCTGTATACAAGATATTCATTTTAAATATAAAGACTTAGATAGCTTAAAGGCAAAAGTACTAAAAATATATCATGCAAGCAGTAATAAAAACCTGGTGTGACTGCTCTATTTAAGATGGACAACCATCAGGAACGTACTGTATAGCATATGAAACTCGGCTTAACGTTATGTGGCAGCCTGGATGGGAGGGGGTCTGGGGAGAATAGATACATGTATATGTATGGCTGGTTCCTTCGCTGTTCACCTGAAACTATCACGACATTGTGAACTGGCTACACCCCAATACAAAATAAAAAGTTTAAAAAAGAAAAGAAAACCCAGCCTTGCAAAGATATGACTCCATCAAGAGAAACAGCTCTAATTAGTTGGGAAACATATCTTGACCCTGACCTTGCAGTGTTCAATTAGATGTTGAGTATTTTTGTGATTTTGATGAAATTTTGAAATATCCCATGGTGTCCCATGACAGACTCCCCTCCCTGTCCCCACTCCCCCCCAAACCCAGGACATATCAGCACCTAATTTGAAAACAGTGAATTTGGATTCAAATAAACATAATATCACTCTAACAAAAAAAGTCAATGTTGCTCTATCAATATCAAACAAAGTAAACTTCAGAATGAGTAAAATATCAGGGATTAAGAAGAATGTTTTATAATGACGAAAAGAAAACATAAGAATCCTAAATTCTCACATTTTAAATTTACCAAATAACAGAGTTTAAAAATACATGGAAAAAAAACTTAGCTGAAAGAAGATACAGACAAATAATTATACTGTATCAATAATTCTACTGTATACTCTTTCTATAACTTGTAAAAGAATAAGGCCAAGAAAAATAAAAATCAGTTGGTATTTAGATGATTTTGAGAATATTGTGAAACAACTTAACCTAACTGCTATTTAAAGAAACTCAACCCAAGAACAGTAAAATACATATTCATCTCAAATGCATAAGGAAAGGATAGTCACCATGAAAGGCTTTATTTTGGGCCAAGTCACCAATAAATTGAACTGAAATCATTCACAGTAGGTTACCTGGCCCCAGAGGATCTGAACTAGAATTCAATAACAGAAAGGTACCTGGAAAATCACCAAATATTTGGAATCTAAATATGTGAAATCTAAAAAATAAACAAATGTCTGTAACAAGCCAGAAACAGACTCACAGATATAGTGCAAACTAGTAGTTTCCAGCGGGGAGCAGGAAAGGAGACAGGCAAGACAGGGGTAGGAGATTAAGAGATACAAACCGCTATGTATAAAATAAATACGCAACAAGGATATACCATACAGCACAAGGAAATAGAGACCTTATTCTGCAGTAACAATAAATGGAGTACAACCTACAAAAATATTGAAACACTTTGTTGTACACCTGCAACTAATATAATATTGTAAGTCAATTATACTTCAGTAAATAATAATAAAAGATGGGAAAAAATCACACGGAAATTATGTTACTAAACTAAATGTGTCGCTAAAACAATTATTAGAGGGAAATGTATAGCATGAGATGCTTATATTACAAAAGATAATGGCCTAAAACCAACAATCCAAACTTCAAACATAGTAAACTAAAGTAGGAGCAAGGTAAATCTAACTTAAACAAAGTATGGAAACAAAGAGAGGAAATCAATGAAATAGCTGAGAGAGATAGAGAATGAATCCAAAAGCTGCTCCTTTGGAAATTTCAAAGATTAGTAAATTTTTAGAACAACGGAAAAAAAAAGTGGGAGCCATAGAGAGAAGACACAAGGAACACTCCTCACCCCAGGTGAGCATCCTCAAATGCATATCCAGCAACGTTGTAGGACGGCTACGGGAGGCGCTACTATGTGCCACCCGTCTTTCCTCCTTCCAAATGAGAATGCTTGTTGAAACTGTTCTGTCTCTACTCCATGCAGATATGCTAAGGGAAATGGTTACTGATAAATCACCTTTCTTGGTGGTACTTTGGGATTGTTGTGGTTTTTTGCTTGGTTTTTGCTTCTGTTTATAATTTTCCCAGTCAAGAATCACATATGAAGCTGATGAAATGTGTTCACAAAATCCTGAATTTTGAGGCAGTGCTGTGACTGGATGGAACTTTTGTGGTATCTACTTTGGGAAACAGCAAATGCATTTCCATGTAGGAAGAAAACAGAGTACAACTCTATAGGGTGTATTATTTCCCCCCAATATTTACTGTCAGGTGTCTCAGTATATAATCCTCTTCAGAAAAATATTCCCACAGCTGATGATACATACTAACCTATTGCCATGACTTGCAAAGCCTCCTAAGAGAAGAGTACACGTCCTTCCGGAAGCCAGCCTATAATTGCCTGGCTCATTGTTGAAAGTCACCATATACATGACTCCAACAACTAAGGAAATAGCATTTTTGTTGGGACTGAAACCCATGAACTTTGGGGATTTATATTTAAGGAAAGACTATATAATAATATAGTTAGAAATAAATGTTTATTTAAAACTTAAAGAGAAGTAAAATGTCACAAATATTAAAAAGCTCACAAATTCATCAGACATCACACACACACACAAATAACTGCACAGTATTTTTTTTAATTTACTGACCCAACATACCTCTATAACAATTTCTTACATTTCTCACCTACACACTGTTTATCTCTTGATATAATAATTTTGTTTTTTAAGAAAAGTTTCTTTATAAAGTAAGAATAAACAACCTAATCTTTCCTTTACTATGGTTGATCAAAATTTGTGTTTTAACTATAGATAGTTTAGAAAATTTCCTTTAAACCTCAAAACTCTTTATTAACAATTTTTATAATGACTAATTATAAATACTTTGGATGTATCACACTTATTAACGTTAACTAAACTGATGTCCCTGATTAACTGCTTAGCAAGGGTATTATAATGGATCCTTAAACTTTGTGTCATGATAGAGGTAAGTTGACACATTAGGTCAGAGGAATCCTCCAAGAAGGCATTCCTACACTGGGAGAGCTAATAATTTAACTACACACAAAATGAGGAAAGCTTACATAAATATATTATACTAAATTCAAACTAAATGTGCATTAAACTCAGATTCTCTGTGACAAAAATGTTCTTACCCTTTGATATACCCATTGAACTAGCAGTTCCAATTCTAAATATCTATTCCAGTATACGGTGAAAAAATTACAAAATAATTTGCATACAAGACTATTATTTGAAATAGAAAAGACTATAAATAACTCAGGGCAACTCAAATGTCACTAATAAGAAACTGGTTTAATAACATATGATATATCCACAAGTGGAATACTATACAAATGTAATAAGAAATGAAGAAATCTCTACGTACTACTATGCAATGATCTCTAACATATGTTAAGAGAAAAGTGCAAGTTGTGGAATAGTAGCAAATTTGGAAAACTCAGCAGTGGCCTCAGGACTGGAAGAGGTCAGTTTTCATTCCAAATCCAAAGAAAGGCAATGTCAAAGAATGCTCAAACTACCACACAATTGCA
>SJYV01050432.1:0-14334 GCA_006410875.1 Neotragus pygmaeus
TGGCTTAGAGAATTTTGAGCATTATTTTACTAGCATGTGAGATGAGGGCAAAACAAAACTGGGAGCTGAAGTGAAAGTGAAAGTCGCTTACTTGTGACCTCATGGACTATAAAGTCCATGGAATTCTCCAGGCCAAAATACTGGAGTAGATTTTCCCATTTCCAGAAGATCTTCCCAACCCATGGATTGAACCCAGGTTTCCCACATTGCAGGAAGATCCTAACAGTTGTGTCACAAGGGAAGCACAAGAATACTGGAGTGGGTAGCCTATCCCTTATCCAGATCTTCCTGACCCAGGAATCGAAATAGGGTCTCCTGAATTGCAGGCAGATTCTTTAAGAACTGAGCTCTCATGGAGAATGGAAGCTGACTGTGACTCAGATCATTAACTCCTTCCAGCAAAATATATACTTCAATTAAAGAAAGTAGAAAAAACCACAAGGTCATTCAGGTATGATCTAAATAAAATTCCTTACCATTATACAGTGGAAGTGACAAATAGATTCAGCAGATTAGATCTGATACAGTGCCTGAAGAACTATGGATGGAGCTTCATGACATTGTACAGGAGGCAGTGATCAATACCATCGCCAAGAAATAGAAATACAGAAAGGTAAAATGGTTGTCTGAGGAGGCCTTAAAAATAACTGAGAAAAGAAGAGAAGCTAAAGACAAAGGGGATAAAGAAAGTTATACCCATCTGAAAGCAGAGTTCCAAATAGTAGCAAGGAGAGATAATGATCTCTTTAATAAAATTAGACACACCAAAGGAACATTCTCATGCAAAGATGGGCACAATATAGGACAGAAATAGTATGGACCTAACAGAAGCAGAAGAGATTGAGAAGAGGTGGCAAGAATACACAGAAGAACTGTACAAAAAAAGTCTTCATGACCCAGATAACCACAGTGGTGTGATCACTCACCTAGAGCCAGACATCCTGGAATGTGAAGTCAAGTGGGCCTTAGAAAGCATCACTACAAACAAGCTAGTGGAGGTGATGGAATTCCAGCTGATCTATTTCAGATCCTAAAAGATGATGCTGTGAAAGTACTTCACTCAATATGCCAGCAAATGTGGAAAACTCAGCAGTGGCCACAGACTGGAAAAGGTCAGTTTTCATTCTAATCCCAAACAGGCAATGCCGAAGAATGCTCAAACTACCGCACAATTGAACTCATCTCACATGCTAGTAAAGTAGTGCTCAAAATTCTCCAAGCCAGGCTTCAACAGTACCTGAACATCAAATTCCACATTCAAGCTGGATTTAGAAAAGGCAGAGGAACCAGAGATCAAAATGCCAGCATCCACTGGATCACAGAGAAAACAAGAGCGTTCCATAAAAACATCTACTTCTTCTTTGTTGACTATGCCAAAGCCTTTGACTGTGTGGATCACAACAAACTGTGGAAAATTCTTCAAGAGATGGGATCACCAGACCACCTGACCTGACTGCTGAGAAATCTGTATGGAGGTCAAGAAACAACAGTTAGAACCAGACATGGAACAACAGACTGGTTACAAATTGGGAAAGGAGTATGTCAAGGCTCTATACTGTAACCCTGCTTATTTAACTTACATGCAGAGTACACCATGTGAAATGTTGGGGTGGATAAAGCACAAGCTGGAATCAAGATTGCTGGGAGAAATAATAGCCTCAGATATGCAGATTACACCACATTATGGCAGAAAGTGAAGAAGAACTAAAGACTGTCTTGATTAAAGTGAAAGAGGAGGTTGAAAATGTTGGCTTAAAACTCAGCATTCAGAAAATTAAGATTATGGCATCTGGTCCCATCACTTCATGGCAAATAAATGGGGAAAAAGTGGAAACAGTGACAGACTTTATTTTTCTGGACTCCAAAATGACTGCAGATGGTGACTGCAGCCTTGAAATTAAAAGAGGCCTGCCCCTTGGAAGAAAAGCTGTGACCAACCTAGACAGCATATAAAAAGCAGAGCCAAACTTTGCTGACAAAGGTCCATCTAGTCAAAGCTATGGTTTTTGAGTAGTCATGTACTGATGTTGGAATTGGACTATAAAGAAAGGTGAGCACTGAAGCAGTGATGCTTTCGAACTGTGGTGTTAGAGAAGACTTTTGAGAATCCCTGGGACTGCACAGAGATCCAGCCAGTACATCCTAAAGGAAATCAGTCCTGAATATTCATTAGAAGGACTAATGTTGAAGCTGAAACTCCAATACTTTGGCCACCTGATGTGAAGAAGTGACCAATTTGAAAAGACTCTGATATGGGAAAGATTGAAAGGAGTAGGAGAAGGGAATGACAGAGGATGAAATGGTTGGATGGCATCACCGACTCAATGGATATGAGTTTGAGAAAGCTCTGGGAATTGGTGATGGACAGGGAAGTCTGGCGTGCTGCAGTCCATGGGGTCACAAAGAATTGGACATGACTGAGTGACTGAATTGACTGAAGTGATGGTCATAAATAACTATAATATAAAATCATCATGAGAAATACAGGTAGTGTTATCAGATTAGAAGGAGAAGGATCATTTCTTCTTACAGAGTAGCAGGGACATCTCCTAAAAATGACATTTAAAAGGAATCTGATGAACCACCCAAAATGTCATCATTTGTAGGAAACTGGCAGCAATTCTGGGTCACCCTAGTATCTCCTCCTATATGATATCTCAGTTTTATTCCCAAGTGGAAAAAAATACAAAATATATATTTCCTTTGTATTAAAATTTTCAACAAACAAAATGTTAAGATCCAAATTTCATGATATCATTGATAATATTTTCTAGAAAAAAAAATCAAGAATATTTTAATTGTATTTACTTAAGAAGAATCCCAAACTATATGTATCTCAGCATTTATGACTGGTTACCATCAGTTGTAACGATCATTTTCAAAGCTCAAATTGTCCCATCTTTAGCAAGAGCATTTAAAAAAATTTTAATTGGCACTAGTGTTAAAGTACCCGCCTGCCAATGCAGGAGATGTAAAAGACATAGGTTCGATCCTTGGGTTAGGAAGGTCTCCTGGAGTTGGATATGACAACCCACTCCAGTATTCTTACCTGGAGAATCTCATGGACAGTGGAGGCTGGTGGGCTACAGTCCATGGGGTCACAAAAAGTCAGACATGACTGAAGCAGGTACACGTTTCTTTTGATGTGATCCAGATGGTAAAGAATCTGCCTACAATGCAGGAGACCAGGTTCTATCCCCGGGTTGGGATGATCCTCCAGAGAAGAAAACGGAAACTCCATTTCCACTCCAATAATCTTGCCTGGAAAATCCTATCGATAGCGGAGCCTGGCAGGGTGACCTCTGGGTCACCCTGAATCCACAGGATCACAAAGAATCAACTGACCGAGTGACTAAGCACACGCAAGCACAGAAGTCTTTGTCATTATCCTGTGTGACACTGTGTTCCAAGATTTCCTTGGAAATTTTCTCTCCCGAATTGGAATTGGCCATTATCCTAAGAGTAAAAGTAATTAAGACTGCAATCTGTGTATAAGGACTCGTACTGGTACTAGGTTGGCTATTCTTTTTAGGCCTCTTTAGTAGACTGAGCAAAGAATATATGTTGAGAAGAGATTAGATAGATGATAATAGTGATAGGCACTTTTAAGAGACACTATGCTTTGTGAGGTCTTATTGATACTTCTATTCAAATTTAGGACCACAAGACTGTACATATTATGTTCCATATTACATTTATGACTGCTTTCTTTTACACTGAGATTTCAAATTGCCCAGGGCACATGGCACAGCAAAATTTATATAGTTCATAAGCATTATTTAAACTTCTCCCTCTTTATATACACACTGCCAGAAAATGATATTAACACTTCTATTATGTGTATAATTCCTGAGAACAGTTTATTTACATGTGTTTTCCCAATATCCCCTAGTTTTAGTAGTTGTTTTATATCTAATATAAATAAATATAATATCTAAGCATATGGTCATTACATACTGTTCTATTTCATGTTTAATTCAATTTTAAGTCTATAAGTAACTCTGTTTAATGTTCTCCATCCTCCTTATGTCTTTGCCTTTAGAGCTATTTTGGTTGTCTGAGATCATTCTCTAGCAGATTTCTTTAGAAGCCTCAAGGGAACAAAATTCACTGAATTCTTCCATGTTGAGAAAACACTGATTATGCCTTTATAATGGAAATCAGTTCTGCCAGATTTTATGCTGACTCACATTCATTTCATTTTCTTGAATATACTAAATATGCAGTACTACTTTTTTTTTTTTTCAAAAAGCACTGCTGTTGAAAGTGTAATGATAATCTAATTTTCCAGCTCATGTAAGGTTTTGTCTTAATGCCCAAATGAGCTTTTGTTTTAAAAATTTTATTAAATTCAATAATTTTAATAGAATATTTCCTGGGTTTGATCATTCTGTATGAAAATTCATAGGAACTCAATAGGTATCAGTACAAAATTCCATTTTTTTTATGATAGGAAAGTTTTCTTAAGCTATAGGTTTTTTTTTTTTCCTTTTCTATTGATTCTTTTTCCATGCTTTTGATTTCTTCACAAAGTTCTATTGTGTCTTTTTTTAGTCTTCTTTGCCTATCTTCAGTAACTAACACTTTTTATTGAATTATTTTATTTTTCTGATTTTTACCATTGTACCTTCAATCTAAATTTCAAAAGGCATTTCATATTTACTTGTGTTCTAAGTAATAAGCCATTTATTGATTTTTCTTTCTATTTTTTGTTTTTTGAGTTGTATTACCAAATTCCTGATTTATTCTAATTCTTATTTATGTTGCTTTTTAATTTTCAAATGATTTAAGATGGGTTATAACTCACCTTATGAATGTTCATTTTCTGTAGGGATGTTCTTCTTCACCTTATTATTTTTTTATCTTATAATAAATGTGTGGAATTTGACCTTGGCAATGATCTCTTGGTTATTTTTATGGAAAAGTATTTTTGATATTATAAAAAGGCAAGGTTCAGAGACTTTTTAACTTAACAGTGCTCCATTTTCTGTTATTATCCAAGAGTGTTAGAAAAATACAATCATGCTTTCTGAACTTTTCTTGGTCTTTTAAATCAACTTCACTTTGTCCAGTCATTTTCCTTTTTCTGTCTCTGTCCATACATTGCTTAATTTTCATCACACTCAGCAATTTCTCCTCCATGTATAGCTTTGTCCTGGCAGGGATCCCCAGTCAGTTTGGGGAGTTTTTAATGTCTGCCTGCAATGCAGGAGACCCTGGTTCAATTCCTGGATTGGGAAGACCCCCTGGAGAATGGATAGGCTACCCACTCCAACATCTGCCCACAACGTGGGAGACCTGGGGTGGGACTATCCCCTGGAGGAGGGCATGGCGACCCACTCCAGTATTCTTGCCTGGAGACTCCCCATGGACAAGAGCCTGGAGGGCTACAGTCCATAAGGTCGCAAACCATAGGACATGACTGACTGCCTTAGCACAGAGACCCCTAGTTCTTTAGTGGATACTGGACAGTCATTGTACCCAACAACAAAGCAAATTTTCTCTCCATTTCAGCTATTGTTTTCAAGTTGGCCCTGAGGATAACCATTACTTTCAGGTCAGGGACCTTGTAGCTTTTTTTTTTTTTTTTTTTCTCTCACAGGTAAGGGTGCCATGCAGGTTATTGATCTTTTTTTCAAAAATTCTATCTACTTATAATTTTGCATCCATAGCGATAACTTCCCCCTTAGTTTTGCTGTAAATACCGTCTGTGAGTTGTGTTCTTTTTTTTTTTTTTTTGCTAAATAAACTGTTTTGATGTGAAAATTTAAAAAGTTTGAGCTATTTGTCAAGAATACTCCACAGTTCTTGAATACTTTATTGGGAAAATTTTTTCTGGATATCCAGTATTCCATATTGCTAGATACAAAAGTCCTTTCTATAGATTCAAATTTCTTGCAGTTACTGAAATATTAGGATTTATTCTTTGACTCTTTTCTATGTTTATTTTATACTTATTTTGTCATTTATTTGCATGTTATTTTTTATATGTATCTGCTAATTTGAATTTATATTTCTTATTTTCTTTTTTAGAAGTAAAGAGGAGGATCTATGGATCTCTCTTCCTCTCAAAGTTTCTTTAAGTGTACTTGAGACTGGTGAGAAAATGAGGAAAATCTCAAAAGCTCAGAATAG
This sequence comes from Neotragus pygmaeus, assembly GCA_006410875.1. Taxonomy (NCBI): domain Eukaryota; kingdom Metazoa; phylum Chordata; class Mammalia; order Artiodactyla; family Bovidae; genus Neotragus; species Neotragus pygmaeus. Next base: position 6,136 of record SJYV01050432.1, read on the forward strand.
TAAGAAACTACCAACTCTTTGCCACAACACTGACACAAAAAAATGCATATAAATTATATCATTTTTGTAATTTAGATCTGTGAGTTTATTTTTTTGCTTTTGAAATTATAACTCCCCAAGCAGGCATTCATATAGGCATTCAAATTTAAATAAACAGTGTTCAAAGTTAAAACCCTAAAACATACATGCATGAAAATTTTAAATGGATAATCCAGATTGCTAGACTCCTACTTCATCCGCAAAAGCTTGACACAATTGCCCTGGTCATCATGTTTAGATAGGCAAATGAGAGAAGAGCAAGAGAAAATCTAACTTCTTTTAAATTACATTTTATTTGAAAACCAGTCCAATGGCCAGAGATAGATATAAAGGAAATATGGTCCATGTCCACTCAGCTACTTATTAGAATAGTTGTTTAGTTGGTAAATTTGTCTGACCCCTGTAGCCCACCAGGCTCCTCTGTGCATGGGATTTTCCAGGCAAGAATCCTGGAGTGGGTTGCATTTCCTTCTCCAGGGGATCTTCCCGATGCAGGGATCAATCCCACCTCTTCTGAATTGGCAGGCAGATTCTTTACCACTGAACCACCAGGGAAGACCATACTTTCTAGTATACTACACTATAGAAGGGCACGGGCTTTAATCTCTAGTGCTTTCAATGACTATCAAAAACTCAAAACACTCATGGACATTTTAATGTGTGATTAAAGTGATGTTTTGGGATAAAAACCCACTAGACCAATATACTGTTCATTTAGTTTCTATTTGATAGCTTAAGATCTCTGAATTGTCTTTCTTTTAATCTTAGACTCATTCAAAGAAACATGTGTATTTGTCAAAAGATACTAGCCTAGTTGAATGGCCATCGATGTGACATCAGCAGATAGCCTGGCCCCACCATTTCCTAAACTTGTTCTCTTGGCCAAGTTATTTAATCTTTTTGCTTCTTTTTATTTAGGTATAAACTAGACATATAAATAAAACCTAAGCCACAGAATAATAGAGAGGGTTAAATAAATTACTATTCATACTACACATGAAATAGAGTGGTACCTAGAAAATGCTTTTGCTGTTCTTGTTTTATTATTTTTATTATTAAATATAATCTGTCTACAAAATTAAATGTTAAAAATTACTTGAGATGGAATTTACAAAATACCTTGAATACAATATATTCCTAAGCAAACGCAAAGTATTCTTATCCCCAAAATGCTATTTAGCTTTGGCGGACCCTCTGAATTTCCCATTCAATCACCTTTTCTGTCCTGATTATTTTAATTGGTAATTAGTAGATGTTCGTGTCTTAATAAATCTGTTTTAAGCTAGGTTCTATCCCCTTTAGACATGAAATAGTGTGAGCCTGTTTCCTTTTACATATCCCACTAAACACATGGCTCTGGTTAAGACCCAAGGTGGAAAAGGGATGGAAAGGACTAATATACAACCTACATATTTCCTCTGTGGAAATCAAGATTGATATCAGCCATCTTCTGAAATAGTCCATGTGGTACATACTAACCCTCTGGTAACTCAGAATAGGATTTCTTTAGTCATTTACATGGTAGTTGTGAAAGACATACATCTTGTGAAGCCAAAGCGCAATTACATTAAGTCTTGAAAGATAACCACTACCGGCGGGAGGGGCCGATAGAATCTAACCAAAATGAGGACACAACCTGAAAGAATAAATCCATATAATGTTGTTGTAATTTATATCCAATCTCAACAAACAGCTTTTAAAAAATCAAGATAATAAAATAGCTGCCAAGTTGAGTAGTCCATGTGCTTTACCCTAGTGGTGTGGTAAGTGGTTTACAGATTGAATATCTATGGAAAACAAAGAATCTTTTTTATAATCCTCCAGGAAATTTAGACCATCAAATGTTGTATTATTGTCTCTAATTATATATGGAGAAAATCAGGAATTGTAGATGTGTGGGATGCATAAATTTCCATATTTTGTAAGAAATCATGTAAATGTCTAAAATATAGTTTTCAGTAAAAGTTATTATCTTTGGAATGCCATTCATATCACATGCTTCTTTTTAGTGCTTTCTAAATATGTGTTCCCTCTAGAGTTGGCTTCTTTTAAGTGTATGTTCTTCCAGTTGCCTATTTTTTATCAAAGAATTTAGAACTTAATAGATAGCAAACTTCTGGACCAGACCAATTCTCTTTCTCTCACTATAAAGAGAAAGAATCTGCAGTTCAAAGAAGTTAATTACCAAGTATCTAAAATAATGCCTTAACATATTGTGCTCACAATCTATCTTGTTGAATGCATGAATTAATTAATGTAACTCATAAATGGAAATACTGACGCAACACAGATATTTGTTCTTAACTCTATTCTGTTAAAGACTTAATGCTCAGCCTTTTGTTATGATATAATATGTGCTACATAGAAGTTTGAAGTCATTCTAAGTGAACAATGATTTGCATATCTTAGTTCTTGCTGTCAGCATGAACTGCAGAGACACGATTTTACTGCTGAGTTTTCTTTATTTTATATTTCCTCTCCATGGTAAGCAAGGAAGTTTATGGGTATTATTTCATCTGAACTTTAAAAAAAACTTTGTGAGAGACAGAGCAGCTTTGAATATGAGAAAACTGATAATCTGGCTTTACAAAACCTGGTAGGAATTTGGGGATGCAATTTCATATAGCCTCAAATAGTTTTTTTTTTTTTCCCTCTTCTATTCTTTATACAGTCAAAACAATGTTTTATGCACAAATATATTACATTTGAATGTGTGTACTTAAGGTGGGGACAGTGAGAATGTGCCACTCTCCTTTTATCATAAGCTATTTGGCCACTAAGATTCCATATGTCTAGACATGTCTATAGGCCTCTTTCAGGAGCTTATTTATGAGCACTCTACAAAGCTTAGTGGTACAGATGATAATTCATGGAAAGAGAAAAGCACAATTGATATGAAAGCTTCAAAAAAGATAGTTCCCTTTGCTAAAAGCATAGAGACAATATATTTGTTCAACTGATCTCCAGTGACTTGTGTCTCAGTGATTTAGAGAAAATTTACTGGAGGAAAAAATAACAAAAATTTAAAATAACTGTTTTTCTCTCCCAACAAATGAGTCTAGGAACCAATGAGTCACAGATCAATTCATCAAACATTTAACAGAAAACACCAACCCTTCTCAAACTCTTCCAAATAATAGAAGAAAAAGGAAGACATTCAAAGTCATTTTATAAGGCCAGTATAACCCTGTTACAAAAACCAGACAAAGATACTACAAGAAAAAAATTACAAGCCAATATCTCTGTTAATCACAGATGCAAAAATCTTTAACAACAACAAAAATAGCAAACTGAATTCAACAGTACATTAAATGGATTAGATACTGTGATCAAGTGGGATTTATTCCAGAGATGCAAGAATGGTTCAACAACCACAAATTAATATGAAAAAACACTTTAAAATGGAGGATAAAAATTATTTGTCCATCTCAACAGGTAAGGAAAAACATCTGATGAAGTTCAACACTTATTTATAATAAATTCTTTCAGAGGGTTACAGAGGGAACATAACTCATCATAGTAAAGGTCATATAAGAAAAAACCCACAGCTAACATAGTACACAACATTAAAAAAAATTGCAAGCATTTCCTCTAAAGGTGTCCACTGTCTTTATTTTTGTTCAACATAGTATCAGAAGTCCTAGGAACAATAATTGGGTTAGAAAAAGGAAATAAAAGGCATTCATATTGGAAATGAAGAAGTAAACTGTCACTCTTTTACATGTAAAGATACAGAAAGAGAAATTGAGAAGACAATCCCATTTCCAAATGCATCAAAAAGAACCAAATATCTAGAAATAAATTTAACCAAGGAGGTAAAAGACCTGTACACTGCAACCATAAGACACTATGAAAAAAACTGAAGATAACACAAACAAATGGAAAGACATTTCATACTATGAAACACAAGGATTAATATTGTTAAAATGTCCATACTACCCAAAGGCAACCTACAGATTAAATGTGACCCCTATGAAAGTGCCAAAAACATATTTCACAGAACTCAAGCATGCAATTCTAAAATTTGTCTTGAGCTAGAAAAAAACAAAAGAAAAACAGCAAAAAAACAAATAACCTAAGTAATCTTGAGGAAGAATAACAAAGCTAGAAATATCATGCTTTCTGATATTAAACTATACTATAAACCTATATTATTTAAAAGTATGACACTATGTTAATGGAAAAAATATAGAACAATATTAACAGTATGGTTCTATTTAAGGAAGTATCATAAAAATTTAAGTAAACAGATTAAGAAAATAAAGATGTTCATTGAGATTAATACTTCGGTTTAGTTTCTAAAGTTTGTACAAGGATTATGCTTTATTTGCAATAAAAGGTAAAGCAAAAAAAAAAAAAACAATTGAAACAGTGTGATACTGGCATGAAAAAAAGACATACAGATGGATGGAACAAAATGAAGAAACCAGAAATAAACCTACAGATACATGGATAATAAATTTATGATGAAAAACCAAGAAAACACAGTGGATGACAGTCTTTTCAACCAATGGTTCTGAGAAAACTGGATAGCCACAAGCAAAAGAATAAAATTTGACTACTATCTTATGCCATACACAAAAATTAACTTAAACTAAATTAAAGACTTGAATGTAAAACCTGAAACCATAAGTCCTAAAAAAAATCATATTTGGAACCCCAATGACGTTGTTATTAGAAGGCTTTTGTGGATCTGATTCCAAAAGCTAGGGAAACAAAATAAAAAAGAAACAAGTGGGACTACATCAATAAAAAGCCTCTTTACAGCAAAGGCAACCGTCATCAAAATGAAAACACAGCCTACTAAATGGGACAAGATACTTGCAAGTCATGTGTCTATTAGGGGTAAGGTACAAAATAAATTAAAAATTAATACAATTCAATATCAAGAAGCAACAATCTGATTTTAAATAGACAGAGGATATAAACAGACATTTTGCCAAAGAAAACATAGGCCAACAGGTTGGTGAAAGGTATTCAGTACTGCTAATCAAGGAAATGTAAATCAAAACCACAATTAGGTGTCACCCTACATTTTTTAGAATGGTTCCAAAAGGACAAGAAGTAACATATGCTGATGAGAATGTAGAAGATCTGTACTGTTGATAGGAATTTAAATTTCCATTGATAGCCACAATAGAAAACAGTATGAAGTGTCTTAAAAAAAAATTAAGAACAAAATACCCATATGACCAAGCTATTCCACATCTGGCTATTTATCTGAAGAATACAAAAACATTAATTCTGAAAGATAAAGGCACACCTGTGTTCATTATAGCATTATTTACAATATTCAATATATGGAAATAGCTTAAGTACACTGATGGTTGAATGGATAAAGAAGATATGACATTATATATATACATATATATGCTGCTAAGTCGCTTCAATCATGTCTGACTCTGTGCAACCCCATAGACGGCAGCCTACCAGGCTCCCCCGTCCCTGGGATTTTCCAGGCAAGAACACTGGAGTGGGTTGCCATTTCCTTCTTCAACTCATGAAAGTGAAAAGTGAAAGTGAAGTCGCTCAGTCATGTCCGACTCTTCATGATCCCATGGACGGCAGCCTACCAGGCTCCTCTGTCCATGGGATTTTCCAGGCAAGGATACTGGAGTGGGGTGCCATTGCCTTCTCTGATATATATATATATATATANCATGAAAGTGAAAAGTGAAAGTGAAGTCGCTCAGTCATGTCCGACTCTTCATGATCCCATGGACGGCAGCCTACCAGGCTCCTCTGTCCATGGGATTTTCCAGGCAAGGATACTGGAGTGGGGTGCCATTGCCTTCTCTGATATATATATATATATATATAGAGAGAGAGAGAGAGAGAGAGAAAGAGAGAGACATACAAAATGGAATACTATTCTGCTATAAAAAATGAAATCTTGCTGTTTGTGACATCATAGGTGAATCTTAAATTTAAGTGAAATAAGTCATATGGAGAAAGACAAATACCATGTAATTATACCCTTATGTGGAATCTAAAACAACAACAAACAAACACTCACTGATACAGACAACAGACTAGTGGTTACCAAAGGTGAAAAGAGTTGGGGAGTACAAAATAGGTGAAAGGAGTTAATTGCAAGCTACACTTATTTTAATGATCATTTCATAATTTAGCACACACATATAAAATCATTATATTATACAACTGAAACTAACAATATTATATGTCAAGTTTATCTCAATTTTTTAAATCATAAAGAAAATAATTGAAATAAAAATAATAAAATAACTATTTTGTCATCCAATGTCTTCCTGAAGAAAAAAAATATTCTCTCCCTTTTGGGAGTCACCAGGTATGGTAATGGAGAAGGTAATGGCAATCCACTTCAGTACTCTGGCCTGGAAAATCCCATGGGTGGAGGAGCCTGGTAGGCTGCAGTCCATGGGGTCGTGAAGAGTCAGACACGACTGAGCAACTTCACTTTCACTTTTCACTTTCATGCATTGGAGAAGGAAATGGCAACCCACTCCAGTGTTCTAGCCTGGAGAATCCCAGGGACAGGGGAGGCTGGTGGGCTGCCATCTATGGGAGTCGAACACGACTGAAGCAACTTAGCAGCAGGCATGGTAACGGGTGACTTGGTGCCATCAGAACTGGTGATAGTATTGCTAACAGGAGTCACTGGCAGCCTCCAGGGTTTTCTGGTGTACTACTGGGCAATACTGGAGTTGCATGATAGCAGACTAAAGACTCTTAACGGCAAACAGTGAGACAATTTTCTTGGCTTTGGAATCAGGGTAGTGCATGCTTTGCTCCTACCCAAGGAGACAAGCTCAGTACACACCTACAGGCTCTTATCAGGACACAGAGACAGAGGCAGAAACTCCTGCACTCACCTCACCCAGCAAAGTCCGCAGTCCCCTGAACCTGGCAGCCATCTATGACAGTAACAAAACCGACCTGAGTGACACTGAGGTTTATAGTGTCCACTATGACCAGATGCTATCTGGAGAGCCCTTACAAATAGCTGTGAAAATAAGAGAAGCAAAAAGCAAAGGAGAAAAGGAAAGATACAAGCATCTGAATACAGAGTTCCAAAGAATAGCAAGAAGAGATAAGAAAGCCTTCTTCAGTGATCAATCCAAAGAAAGAAGAACAGAACAGAATGGGAAAGAGTATAGATCTCTTCAAGAAAATTAGAGATATACCAAGGGAACATTTCATGCAAAGATGGGCTCGATAAAGGACAGAAATGGTATGGACCTAACAGAAGCAGAAGATATTAAGAAGAGGTGGCAAGAATACACAGAANATATTATATGTCAAGTTTATCTCAATTTTTTAAATCATAAAGAAAATAATTGAAATAAAAATAATAAAATAACTATTTTGTCATCCAATGTCTTCCTGAAGAAAAAAAATATTCTCTCCCTTTTGGGAGTCACCAGGTATGGTAATGGAGAAGGTAATGGCAATCCACTTCAGTACTCTGGCCTGGAAAATCCCATGGGTGGAGGAGCCTGGTAGGCTGCAGTCCATGGGGTCGTGAAGAGTCAGACACGACTGAGCAACTTCACTTTCACTTTTCACTTTCATGCATTGGAGAAGGAAATGGCAACCCACTCCAGTGTTCTAGCCTGGAGAATCCCAGGGACAGGGGAGGCTGGTGGGCTGCCATCTATGGGAGTCGAACACGACTGAAGCAACTTAGCAGCAGGCATGGTAACGGGTGACTTGGTGCCATCAGAACTGGTGATAGTATTGCTAACAGGAGTCACTGGCAGCCTCCAGGGTTTTCTGGTGTACTACTGGGCAATACTGGAGTTGCATGATAGCAGACTAAAGACTCTTAACGGCAAACAGTGAGACAATTTTCTTGGCTTTGGAATCAGGGTAGTGCATGCTTTGCTCCTACCCAAGGAGACAAGCTCAGTACACACCTACAGGCTCTTATCAGGACACAGAGACAGAGGCAGAAACTCCTGCACTCACCTCACCCAGCAAAGTCCGCAGTCCCCTGAACCTGGCAGCCATCTATGACAGTAACAAAACCGACCTGAGTGACACTGAGGTTTATAGTGTCCACTATGACCAGATGCTATCTGGAGAGCCCTTACAAATAGCTGTGAAAATAAGAGAAGCAAAAAGCAAAGGAGAAAAGGAAAGATACAAGCATCTGAATACAGAGTTCCAAAGAATAGC
>SJYV01050435.1:0-14533 GCA_006410875.1 Neotragus pygmaeus
CCATTGTATAGTCTTGCCTCCTTTGTCGAAGATAAGGTGTCCATAGGTGTGTGAATTAATCTCTGGGCTATTCTATTCTTTTAAATTTGAGGCCTGTTGCCTTGCTCAGAACCAGGAGTGATTGGTAGGTTGGGGGCTTGAACGGAATTGCTCTGCTTGCTTGCAGGAAGGGGAGGGGAAGGGAGGAGAGTGGAAAGCAGGGGACAGGAGGGACTTGGAGCTCTACAGAAGGGGAGAAGTCTTCCCAGGCAGTTCAATAAATAGAGACATTGCAGAAATGTGTAAAGGAGATGCTTCAAATGGTGCTTATTGGTTTTATGATGAAATTCTCTCTTACCTTCATCTTAACATGAAGTCTAGTTTCTTGCTAATCCATGGAAGTGGATTTGCATATGTGAGGAAATCTGGAGCTAGGATAATGATTAAAATGAGGTGGAGGCTGGGGGGGCATTGGATGGAAGCTCCAAGAAGATTAGGAAACGACAGATACCAGTTTGAGTTATACTGATTTTAAAAGCTTGTCTTTAGCATTTGAGAGACTAGGAAAATTAGCTAATTATCCCTTTAATATTCTCTGTCTTCCTGATAACTTTTGGCTCTTCAACTTGACTTCTTTCTGGGCACAGAATCAGTTTCCCTCATTCCTTGGTCCCGCTCCAAAGGAAAGAACTCCAGTGTCTCCAGTTTTACCATCTAGCATTTTGTCCAGCAACTGGACTCCTTGGAAAGATGTTAAAAGAGAAATGTCAGTGGGGATATATGGCAAAGGCAGAGAATATTTTTGTTTTAGGGGGAAAGCCTGTTTCCCTGGCCACCCGCAATGACCTATTTCCTCTGCTCTAAGTATAGAACACCAGGGCTTTCCTCACACCTGACCCTGACATTGCCAGCTCTGGGAGACCGAATCTCCACTCTAATTTAAACTACCTGTAAACAATATGCCTCAGCCATTCTTTCAACATATTAGCTTTTTTTTTTCCTTAAAACATGAGGCTAATGATACATTGTTAATGTAAAATATTTGTTGCTCCCTATAAGTTGCTAGGTTTAAACTTCAATTTCCATTATTATTCATAAGTAGAAAAAAAAAACGTTTTCTTGGGCTGACTCTTCTGTTTTAGATGTTGGCACAGAGTGTCTCAGCTTTGAGAAACATTTTTCTGGACTGAGTAGCCACTAGTGGTCACTGGCCTCATGGAGATGAATCACTTTTGGCTCCAAATGGAAATCATAGCTAACCACTCACAACCTTGTCTTATGTTGATTCATGGTACAGTGGCCTTCGCACCACGGAGGCCTCACCTGTCCCTGTGGCCTGAAGAAACCATTTGTGGTTTTGATCACGTGTGGTTCTCCTCTGCATCCAGTTTCCCCTTTCTGGTCAATCCATCACGACTGGATAAAGTTGGCTTTCTACCACACAAATTACATAGTGTTATTCCCTGATCAGAAAGCTTCCAAGACTTCCTTCTGATTTCAGGAAAGTACAAAAGTAACATAGCATTCAAGGCCCTTCACAGTCAGAATTCAATCTTCCTATCTGATAATTTCTAGCCCTGCCCCTGCCCTCCCATGTCCATCCTTGCTCCTCCTTTAAATATATTTTGAAATATCTGATAATTCTCTTTACCAGTTACTCTTGGGATCAGGGGTATTCATTCACTCAGGAGCATTTAGCATTGGCTATGAAGACTTATTTCTGTATTCTTATATTGATATAAAGAGAAGAAATTGGTTGAATGCNCCTCCTTTAAATATATTTTGAAATATCTGATAATTCTCTTTACCAGTTACTCTTGGGATCAGGGGTATTCATTCACTCAGGAGCATTTAGCATTGGCTATGAAGACTTATTTCTGTATTCTTATATTGATATAAAGAGAAGAAATTGGTTGAATGCTGCCCATTTAGCCAAATGTTTATCCAGTTCTTAACAGGAGTTTTTTGGAACATTTATTTAAAATGCTGATTTTTTTATACCACCCCAGACCTGAATCAGAATCTTTGGAAATGGAATAAAAGAATCTTATGCTTAAGTAAGTCACTCACGTCTATTTGGTGGCTCAGTGGGTAAAGAGTCTGCCTTTAATGCAGGAGACACAGGAGACACATGAGTTCACTTCCTGGGTCAGGAAGATCCCCTGGAAGAGGGCATGGCAACCCAATCCAGTATTCTTGCCTAAAAAATCCCATGGATAATGGAGCCAGGTGGGCCATAAGTCCATGGAGTCACAAAAGAGTTGGATATGACTAAGAATGCACACACATATACAGTTTGAGTAGTCCATGTATTTTACATTAAAAGCAATAGTGTTTGCTTTATTAATTATGCAATCTGTTTAATATCAGTGATTCCTATGCTGCTCAGACATTACTATCTTGCCAATGGCTAGCATACACAGCATCCTCACTGGACATACATTATCTAGAACAAACAGAATTCTCCAGGGCTTCCCTGATAGCTCAGTTGGTAAAGAATCTGCCTGCAATGCAGGAGACCCTGGTTCTATTCCTGGGTCAGAAAGATCCCCTGGAGAAGGGATAGAATGCCGACTCTAATATACTTGGGCTTCCCCTGTGGTTCAGCTGGTAAAGAANGCTTCCCTGATAGCTCAGTTGGTAAAGAATCTGCCTGCAATGCAGGAGACCCTGGTTCTATTCCTGGGTCAGAAAGATCCCCTGGAGAAGGGATAGAATGCCGACTCTAATATACTTGGGCTTCCCCTGTGGTTCAGCTGGTAAAGAATCTGCCTGCAATGTGGGAGACCTGGGTTATCCCTGGGTTGGGAAGATCCCCTGGGGAAGGAAAAGCTACCCACTCCAGTATTCTGGCCTGGAGAATTCCATGGACTGGATCACAAAGAGTCAGACATGACTGAGTGACTTTGACTTTCACTTTTCACTTTTCAGGGCTTATTACTGATTGAACAGGAAAAAAAGACTGAAATACATCTATAACTAATCCAAAAATTAAAGAAAATGTCAGAATGCTTAGAATCCCTGGATTCTGTGACTAGAACTGGCAATGTTTGATCTTGGAAGTCTTCAGGGAGAAAGACTGTTTTGAGGAGAAGAAAATCATTCTAACTTTGAAAAATGAGAGAAAACAAAATGTGAAAGATTCACAATCAAATTAAGAGTCCATCTTAGTATGTGATAGGAAAAGAGAGAAGATATGCTAGATATGGAGAAGAAAGTGAGCTTTAGTAGATAGAAAGATCAGCCAGAAGCACATAATTAGAGGATTTTGGTAGGGAATTTAATCAACAGTTATTTATTAGATCTGATATGGGCAGCAATATAATTCCAAGAAATATGAAATTGTTCACTGACAATAACTGATATTCACTCGACAAACATTTATATTCACTCAACTGACTCTCAATATTCCTCCAACTCTTCTTCCTCTGAGTAGCAGCAACACAGCATGAGGAATTTTCCTCATTCAAGGGATAGGCCAGTCTGTCCAAAGGTAATCTATTCTCTCTTGTCAATGGCTGTTTATGATCCAGTTGTGGACAATGAGAATCAAGGAAATGTTTGCTGAAGGCTAATGAAGCTAAAGGAAACCAATATCTCTTTCTTATTGGAAGAAGAAAGATGACACATATAACCTCAATTTCTGAAATAATGGGAGTTATCTTTGGATGAAACCAACATTGTTTCTGAGGTAAAGAAATACATAAAGAACCCTGTTGAATTAACCACCCCAAAAGCCTGCACTATCTTTGGTATTTTTCATAGATGAATGAATTTATTTATTTACTGTTTAAGTTTCAATATTTTTTCACAGTTTTATGGAGAAATGATTGCTATATATCGTTATACAAGTTTAAGACATACAGCATGATGGTTTAATTAACATATGTTGTGTTGAATAGTTTTACTGACAACCAAATACATCTTAGAGGGCTTCCCAGATGGTGTGGTGGTAAAGAATCTGCCTGTCAATGCAGGAGACACAAGAGATGCGGGTTCAATCCCTGGGTTGGGAAGATCCCCTGGAGTAGGGAATGGCGTCCCACTTCAGTGGCATTCTTGCCTGGAAAATTCTATGGACAGAAGAGCTTGGCAGGCTACAGTCTATGGGGTCGCAAAGAGTTGGACACAATTGAGCACAAAACTCACACACACAAATACATCAATGTACATGCATAGCAATTTTTATATCTCTCATTTGATACTCCACAGCCTTATTCAGGATGACTAAGTTCAGTTCAGTTCAGTTCAGTCGCTCAGTCATGTCTGACTCTTGGCAACCCCATGAATCGCAGCACGCCAGGCCTCCCTGTCCATCACCAACTCCCAGAGTTCACACAGATTCATGTCCATCGAGTCAGTGATGCCATCCAGACATCTCATCCTCTGTCGGCCACTTCTCCTCCTGCCCCCAATCCCTCCCAGCATCAAAGTCTTTTCCAGTGAGTCAACTCTTCTCATGAGGTGGCCAAGTACTGGAGTTTCAGCTTTAGCATCATTCCTTCCAAAGAAATCCCAAGGCTAATCTCCTTCAGAATGGACTGGTTGGATCTCCTTGCAGTCCAAGGGACTCTCAAGAGTCTTCTCCAACACCACAGTTCAAAAGCATCAATTCTTCGGTGCTCAGCCTTCTTCACAGTCCAACTCTCACATCCATACATGACTACTGGAAAACCCATACCCTTGACTAGACGGACCTTAGTCGGCAAAGTAATGTCTCTGCTTTTGAATATACTATCTAGGTTGGTCATAACTTTTCTTCCAAGGANCAGACCAACTCTCACATTCATACATGACCACAGGAAACACCATAGCCTTGACTAGACGGACCTTAGTTGGCAAAGTAATGTCTCTGCTTTTGAATATGCTATCTAGGTTGGTCATAACTTTCCTTCCAAGGAGTAAGCGTCTTTTAATTTCATGGCTACAGTCACCATCTGCCACTAAACTGGGTAACAAGTTACAAACTAATGGAAAACCTGATTACTTCCTGCAGATCAACAGGCATCAACTACATGAAACTAAATCAACTAATGAATTATGATTTACATCTTTGACTTTAGAAAACACACTAACTTGAATCTGTTTTCCAGTAAAATTTTTTCTCTTATGCTGTTACCTACAACAGGTTGATAAAGTATGCTTTTGTAAACAAAGATAAAACATTTATCCTTTTCTCTCTGCCTGATCCTGCCAAGATCTGGCTTCTCCAGGGGGATCCCCTATGGACTTAATGGTTATTGCAACTGGATTACAACTCATTAAACTAGTAACTGTTTTAATTTGTTGTTTCCAAATTGTTTATGCTTTTGTCTCTCTGCTACACTGACTTTGTCAAGGTTACTAGCCAAATTGCTTATGTCTATTTTATAAGACTGCCCTCTCTTAGATGTGTAGCCAGGCGTCCAACAAATCTAACAGTGACTTAAAGCTGGAGGGGGTGTGGAGAAAGGGGAACCCTCTTACACTGTTGGTGGGAATGTAAACTAGTACAGCCACTGTGGAAAACAGTGTGGAGATTCCTTAAAAAATTGCAAATAGAACTGCCTTATGACCCAGCAATCCCACTGCTGGGCATACACACCAAGGAAACCAGAATTGAAAGAGACACATGTACCCCAATGTTCATCGCAGCACTGTTTATAATAGCCANATATCTCCTGAATCCTAATAGGTTAGAAGGTAGCGGACCCAGTGAATCTTCTATTATCTATCAATGGGCCTAATCCAGAAGTTAACACCTGGAGCGACACATCAACAAGAACTTTCGTCTGATCTCTGACATCCTTCCAGAGTGGCGAGACAAAAAAAAAAGTCATGAAAAGTTTCTCACATATGGTTGAATTTGCAACCATGGAGTGAACGCATGTCCAGCCATCAGCATTTGGGGGCTTCCAAATGTGAATGAGGGCTCCCAAAACAGAAAACAATGCCTGCTATTCAGCAGATGCCACCACCACCCCCCGACCCTCAGCCTCAGTGCAGAGGAGCTCGGAGGCAATGTGAGAAATCAANGCCATCAGCGTTTGGGGGCTTCCAAATGTGAATGAGGGCTCCCAAAACAGAAAACAATGCCTGCTATTCAGCAGATGCCACCACCACCCCCCGACCCTCAGCCTCAGTGCAGAGGAGCTCGGAGGCAATGTGAGAAATCAAAAAAAGCAGGATGCTGGCCTCAGATAGTTGAGATGCACAGGACAGGAAAGACTTCAAAAACCCCACACTCCTGCATCTTCCCATTCACAGTAAATTACTTAATTTGAGATTATCTATTTTCTTTAGTTAACAATAAACTTTGATGTGCAAACTGCCTGGAGCCTTGTTACAAACTTAAATATATCCTGACTCCCTCTCCGGCCTTCTCCGGCAGTTTCTCAGGGCTACATGACACGCTGTCTCCCTGGCTTGAAGTCCTAACCACTGCCACCAAATAAAACATTCCTTTCAGGTTGTGACTACTTTTNTGCCTGGAGCCTTGTTACAAATTTAAATATATCCTGACTCCCTCTCCGGCCTTCTCCGGCAGTTTCTCAGGGCTACATGACACGCTGTCTCCCTGGCTTGAAGTCCTAACCACTGCCACCAAATAAAACATTCCTTTCAGGTTGTGACTACTTTTTTAGCGGACTGGCAGGAGGAGCCAGGAGGCGCCAACCACGAGGAAAGAGGCTAAGAGCACCGAGGTTCACAGCCCTCCAGGGCCACGCGGCCCCCGCCCGGCCCCCTCAGGCTGAGCCGCTCACGGCCCAGGCGGCCCCCGGGTCAGGCCGTGACCCAGGCGACGCGGGAGCGTGACGTCCGCGCGGCGCCGGCGGGTGACGTCGGCCCGACGAGGGGGCGGCAGTTGGACTCTACCATCGCTGGCGCCCCCGCCCCTCCCCTCCGGGCCTGGTGCTTCCCGGGCTTAGCGGCCTATCGCCGACTCACCTTCCCATCGCTGTGGAAAGGGAGGCTGAGCTCCTCGGGGGAGAGCGGGGTGCGAGAACATGGCGGTTCTTCGGCCTGCCTCTCGGCGGCGGCCTCGTAGTCCGGGAAAGGGTTCGGGAACGCCCGATCTTCCATATCTGCGTCCCCGCCCAGCTGCAACCTGAGCCTCCGGGACATGGACTCGCCCATGTCGGCCGCGCGCCCTGCCCTCCGCGGGGCCGCGCGGTACGGCGAGCGAGCTGGGACAAGCCTCCTCGGAGGCGCTCGGCCCGGCCACGGCGGGCGGCAGTAATTCCTGGGAACGCGGCGGATGCGCCGCGCCGCGCACACACGTGGCTGTGGCCGGCGCCCGGGCCCGCCCCGACCTGCCTGAGGATGGGCGCCCGGGAAGGCTGCGGCGCCTTGCAGTCGCCTGGGCTCCGCGGTACGGGGTCCCCTCCGAGGAGGAGGCTCCAGCCGGCCGGCGGCGCCGCGAGGACAGCGTCTCCGGGGAGGGCGCGGTCCCTCCCTGTCATCCCGCCGTTGGGGGGGTCTGGAGGAGGAGCCAACGCCTTTCTTTTTTTTTTTTCCTTCATTTAGGTTACCCCCTTTGTTTTGAATAAACGAATATCTTAGGTAACAGCAGGTAATGTGAAAGCAGACTTAATCACCTAAATATTTCATTGACTCGAAAGTTCCTTCAGTATTAAATTGCCCAGGAACATAATGTGTGTAATAAGGGACACAAGCAAGTAAATCTGCAGTTGTATGATCACAACATAGTTAGCAGTCTTTACTGGTTCTCTTTTTTTCTTCTTGTTGTTTCCTTAATTATTTGAAGCTAAATAGATGTTATAGATGTCATGATTTCTCCTCGAGGGAAATACATTTTTCTATTATTTCATTTTTTACTTTTTGTATCCATTTAAACATGATTGAATGCTAGATGGTACTAGGTGATGACAAAAGAGAGTTTCTGCCCTGGAGATTCCAAGTTAGTGAGAAAAGTAAGCGTAGCTTAGCATGATATGAATACTCTTCTGAAACTAAAAAAGGTATACATTAATACATCAAAAGTGACATGATAGAGGAAAACAATATCTACCACAATAAAGGTTCTATTCTGCCTCTGTAGCCTGGCTTCCCACTCCTGCCTGTCCAGGTGTCTCCCCTGAACTGTACTACGATAAACAGGTTAAACAGCCTCTATCCATAGGATGATCATGGAAAACTCCGCTGTAGGAGAAAATCAGTGTAAAGGTGTTACTCAGCATAAACATATATCGTCAGTGTTCAAGGAAACGGAACTGATATACCAGGATGCCTTGAAGGCCCACTCCACTTTCCTGCTTCATTTCTTTGTGCCAGTGTCCATCTTTCTCTCACCCTCAGTGAGGACATTTTCTAACTACTCCTAAATTGTGATACTTTTTTGTCGTTGTTCAATCACTCAGTCGTGTTTGACTGTTTGAGACCCTGTGAACTGCAGCACACCAGGCTTCCCTGTCCTTTACCATCTCCCAGAGCTTGCTCAAACTCATGTAGGAAATTCAGTCCCCTAACTGCTGAGACTCATCTGTCTTAGGAGCTATCCCTCTCCCACTTCATGGACTTTACTAGGCAAAATCACACACAGCAGATGTTTCCCAAAGCCTGAGTTGTTTAGACCCTGACGCCACAGGTATGTGCAGCAGAAACATCCACTGCTGGCTTTGGTGTGGTAGGCCTAGTGACCTTTGCCCTCTCTCTACCCCTTGTTGACTGAAAAAAAAAAAAAAACAAAACAATGCCCAGTCTAAAGGATGAGAATTACATTTTATTTCATGGCCGTACTGAGGACTATAGCCTGTGATGGCAGCCTCTCAGATAGTTCTGAGGAACTGTTCCAAAGAGGAAAAGGAGGAGCCAGGATATATAGGAGTTTGCTGAAAAAAAAAAAAAAAAAAACCCTGTAGTTGAATATCAAAAAGTTACTGCTAATCACACACACACACACACAAACTCCTGACTTCACAAATTAATGATTTTAGTGCCCTTCTAAGATGCAGTAGTCCAGGCTCATTGACATTATTCATTTGATCTGCATCTTACATATCTGGGGTTTAAAAATCATTTTTTTCTTCATCATGAATCCCCTCAGGGCACCACAGTGGATGATGGCTCTGGTATCAAAACATCCGCTGTTTGCTGCAATGGCAAGGCAACATTTTGTTCACAACCAGGTGTGAGGTAAAGATAGTTTTTCTCCTTCTTAAAATCTTGGTGATAATCATGGATAACTACTGACAGGTACACAAACTTGTCCTAAGGACAACCAATATTTTCGAAGACCAAAAATCTAAACCTAATGAAAGGATTTGGCAAATTTTCCTAAACACTGTTCGACCTTCGGGTTCTTGTCTTCAGTGGAGATTTCATTTACACTGTTTTTCAAGAAATGGCAGTCTCCTTTCTTCACCTCCCGTCTCCAGGAGGCTTCTTAATGCAGGAGGCATGGGGATCTGTTCTGACCCTTCAACCCTCAGGACCACCTTCCTCTGCTCTTTAGTAACAAGGACTTGGCCAGTGCCTGGAAATTACAGACGTTTTAATTATTTTAGGCCAAACCCAATTCTTAGGGAGGGCATCCTTCCCATCCCTTCTATGTAATTGAGATGGTCAGTACAAAGATTAACTAAATACCCATCCAAAACAAATCCCAGGAGTGGTAAGGGCAGTTGGTAAGTGATGTTTCCTTTCTTTCAATGGAATCTAACTGGGAGAGGGGCATCTCTGTGTTCACCTGACTGAAAACTAGGGCACCACTTAAGGTTGGAAACCCTGAGAGGGCCCAGGGAGTGAGACTTCCTCCAGCAGGATCAGGTTTTCCTGAGGGAGTGAGTAGGGATCCATGGCTGAGAAACCTCCAGATGGCATGCATGTTGGCAGTGAGCAGGTGAAAGAACATCTGCTGACGACACAGGAAGGCCTGAGGCTTTGCTTTTGATTTATTATTTCTCTTTTTGTTATATTTATCATTCACATGTTTGTCATCTGGCAGGGTTTAGATTTGCACACCTTCCTCAGCCACCGGTGAGTCCTCTGGTCCCGTTTATGCTTGCCAGAGCTGCCCAGGCTTCCACTGAAAGGCCTTTCCTTTAGGTGGTACAAGAGGAAGTCCCACAAGGCAGACCCGCGAACGCCATTTGTCTTACATTGCACTCTCCTCTGAGATTTCCTTACGCTTTGTCCGTACATCCTGTCCCAAGTTGTTAGCCAGGGAAAGAAACAAGCTAGCTCAAGGGTATAGGGAAGGGGTTTGCTTTACCTCCTGTCTCTTTTGTTACATGAGATGGTTCCTTGCAGCTGCAAGCCGTATACAAGCCCTATGTATGCTATACAACCCTGATTTAAGACAAATTTGATCCCTTAAGCTAGCAGTTCTCATAGTGTGATCAGACCCTTTGGGGGGCTGTGAGGCCAAAACTAGTTTTTGGTTTTTTTTATTTTAAGGATAATTCAATATATTAACTTTAATGTAAACTAGAGCCTGACAGGCTACAGTCCATGGGGTCGCGAAGAGTGGGACATGACTGAGCTACTGACACTTTCACTTTCATATCTTAATGTCATTGTTTTAACTGTAAAGAACGGATCCTTACAAGAACAGAATAACCCACAGGCCATGAGGTGGGTTTCTCTGTTTTCCTTTTTTTTTTTTTTAATTTAAAAGAATGTTCACCAAGATGGTTCAACAAGTAAGGTAAATGACGTAGCTATGAACACTGCAGTTTTGCACGTCTAAAATGCAGGGAAGTCTGTTAGACAGAGGGCGTAGTCATTCTAATTAAACAGTTAAGTAACATCATGACAAATGATTTGCAGCCTCAAAACTGTCCATTTAGATATCTTATTTCTTAGTGATCAGAGGTTCTGCACTGTCTCCAGTCTTTTTGATACTGACCAGGGTTCTTGGCCTTCCCAGATCAATAGAAATTGATCAGAGGCCAGTCAAGAAATTCAGATGAGGGTGGGGCCCCTGCTGCGGGGAAAAGGGAATGAGAATTAAGTAACAGGTTCCCTTGCTTGCTTGCTGAGGGGGTGGGAGTGAGTTGGTTCCTTAATATAGGGCAAGAGTAGGAATCTGTCAGGGGTTGGGCTAGAGGGAGGGCTTAGGTGTTTTGTCACTCCTCTGGTGACATTGTATACAGGGGGCATGCACAATATACTGTTTTTGCTCCCAGCTCTTCAGAAGTGGCAGTTGGACTTTTTTGGTCTTTTTGTATCTTTTGTCCATAATTTGCGCAAACTGCACATGCACATAATTGGTTTTAGTCCCTTGTAGTTTCTTCGTATTTCATTGCTGGAGGAGAAGACTGTCCCGAGGCAGGCCTTGTAGCAAAGGGTCCCAGGTCCCAGCCTGCCTCATTTTTGTTGTGTTTTGTGTGAAATCCATTGCATAATGTAAACTTTTTGGACCTCCATCAACAGCGGTAGACACCGGAGTTGTTTTTCTGGTTATGAAAGGTTGCCATAGATAAGCTGCAATGATCTTTAGCATAAAGTTTTTGTGAGCTAGATAACGACTTGCAGCTGTCCCAGAAGCAGTGGTCATGGGTGTTCCGGTGGTCATATTCTGCGTACACATGCACAGGACACTGAGCACTACTGAGCCTGTGCAGACTGTTGGAGACAGGTGTGAGAGAAGTACCCACACACTACTCTCTCTCTCTGGTACTGTGTGGAAATGATATTATACATAATGTCACAGCAGATTAGAGAAGCAGTCAGGTATACAGATTTGCAAAAAAATTAAACAATACCCCTTTTCTCATGCATATTATTTTGGTTTTGAAAATAGTTATCTTGCATAAAAATATGTTGTTTATGTTAAAGTTTAGCATCTAATTTATGTTAGTATGTTGACAAATATATTAACATAATATGTGAGAGTTGGACTATAAAGAAAGCTGAGCACCGAAGAATTGATGCTTTTGAACTGTGGTGTTGGAGGAGACTCTTGAGAGCCCCTTGGACTGCAAGTCCATCCTAAAGATCAGTCCTGGTGTTCACTGGTAGGACTGATTTTGAAGCTGAAACTCCAATACTTTGGCCAACTGATGCGAAGAGCTGACTCATTTGAAAAGACCCTGATGCTGGGAAAGATTGAGGGCAGGAGGAGAAGGGGACGACAAAGGATGAGATGTTTAGATAGCATCACCGACTCAATGGACACGGGCTTGGGTGGACTGCGGGAGTTGGTGATGGACAGGGAGGCCTGTTGTGCTGCGGTTCATGGGGTCGCAAACAGTCGGACACGACTGAGTGACAGAGATGAACTGATAACAAATTGTTAGTTATAATTGACAGATTAAGGGTGTAAAGGAATTCTGAGACCTAAGTTTTGAAAACTGTTGCCTTCAGCAACCTGTTGCTACAAGCCTGTGCTTCATTCAGGGACTTAGAGCATTCAAAGCAACACAGTGTGTGTGTGAGCACTGCAAAGAACTCCCCCCTCACTTCTGCTGCTGCTGCTGCTACGTTGCTTCAGTCGTGTCCAACTCGGTGCAACCCCATAGACGGCAGCCCACCAGGCTCCCCCTTCCCTGGGATTGTCCAGGCAAGAACACTGGAGTGGGTTGCCATTTCCTTCTCCAAGGCATGAAAGTGAAAAGTGAAAGTGAAGTCGCTCAGTCGTGTCCAACTCCTAGCGACCCCATGGACTGCAGTCCACCAGGTTCCTTCATCCATGGGATATTCCAGGCAAGAGTACTGGAGTGGGGTGCCATTGCCTTCACCAACCGTCACTGCTGGTGTTTGCTATTTTTTGTGAAAGTGAAAGTCAAAGTTGCTCAGTGTGTCTGACTCTGTGACCCCGTGAAATGAACAGTCCGTGGAATTCTCCAGGCCAGAGTAATGGTGTGGGTAGCCTTTCCTTTCTCTAGGAGAATCTTCCCAACCCAAGGGTCAAACCCAGGTCCCCCACATGGCAGGCAGATTCTTTACCCATAGTCTTTTTTTTTTCTTTTTTTTGCTAGTGTATTTCGATGTTATTTGTATAATTTCTTTCTTTCTGGAACTCAATTTATAATTGGAAAATGATGATCAAAGAAAGGCTAGGTGTCAATTCAAATATGATAAAGGAGAGTTAGGAGATCCTGACCCAAACTGTGTGTGTGTAATCATAGATGAATCAATAGATTTAAAGATTGTGCCAAATTTTAAAATGTAAGCTAGATGTGAATGCTTACATGATAGTTGTAAAAACCAGAAACAATTTATATTGTAACCCGTCTTGGGTTTTGCAAGCATTTGCAGAAAGAAGTGGTGGTGGACTGGGGGGTGTCCCCGTGGCAGCTCTCAGCAGCAGTCCTCTGTGACACTGTTTTGAGTGCTGAGGACAGGTCCGCCGCCCTCAGAGGAGTCCTAGCAGGGGCCGTCCAGTGCTGTCACCAGGTGAGAGCACGGCGGTCCCCGAAAGTCTTTGAGCCAAAATGGGCAGCTTCATAACTCTCTTTCTACACTGGATCAAAATCTGTCATGACCATCCAAAATATCTAATTTTATTTCTAGATCTCAGCAGGAATCAATGGGATGATTCAGATTGTTCTAGACTAACAGATAATAAGAAGGCAAAGATGAACCCAGCAGTTGGTTAGATCACAGGAAAAGCTAAGAAAGAGCAGGAGACATCGATGAAGTGGCAGCAGACTCTCAGCACTAGCTCATCTGGACAGCTCCAAAATATGAGACAGAAAGTTTAACTCAGACAGGAGATCCCTGTGGGGTTCAGCTATCTCTGAGGTCTGGGGACATGCAGGCAGCCCCAGCGTAGTCTACTTGCAAGGAGTGTGTCTTCCTCTACTCTCTGAGGGACACATGCAACCACTGGGCCCAGGAACAAAGCCTCAGTTGTAGGATTCTGAGAACAGTGTAATGTGGGGGAATTCTGAGAACAACGGGGGCAGGGGCTTGTCCCCAGCTCAACTCAGATGGATACTCAGGAAAGAGAATGTCATCATGGTGAAGGAAGACGGGGCTTCGTGGGTAACTGTGCATTGCCTGCTCCTTCCTGCAGACTGGGCACAGCCTGTGAGGGTGGCAGAGGTAGCATGGTGCCCTGCAAAGCAGATGCAGGCCCAGAGGCACGGACTCCCCAACAAACATAGGACACACACTGCAAAGATTTCCATAAATATTTGGGCAGGGGGGGTATGCAGTTTGCAGGTAATGAGCCAGTGGGGAACCTGGCCTATCTGGTACACAGCCTAGTGGCAGAGATAAGTTCTTTCCAGAACAAAATACAGGATTTTTCAGTAACAAGTACTAAAGCACACCTTACCACTCAGATGGCTGCTCTGCCTCCATCTAGCTAATTCTTTCCTTAGCACTTCTCCATGCAAGGAAATAGGCCTCTCCTGATGCAAACTGGGCTTTGCTTAGGACAGCCCTCTCATTGATAAGGAAAGAGCTGGCTTACTAGCTATTAATACCTGATCTCCTTTGCAGATAATGACATGGAAAGTTCCCCCTCCTACTGTACATATTGTACTATATAAACTGTCCAGAACAGGCTAATCTATAAAAACAGAAAACACAAGAGTGGAAAGGTCTAAGGGGAGAGGGGTTAGGAAGTGATGATTAGGAGACACAGAGTTTTTTTTTTTTT
>SJYV01050436.1:0-13367 GCA_006410875.1 Neotragus pygmaeus
CCGCTCTCAATCTTTCCCAGCATCAGGGTCTTTTCCAGTGAGTCAGCTCTTCGCATCAGGTGGCCAAAGCATTGGGGCTTCAGCATCAGTCCTTCCAGTGGACAACCAGAGCTTATTTCATTTAGGATGGACTCGTTGGATCTCCTTGCAGTCTGCCTGCCAGAGAAAGTGTCAAATGATGCAGTACCAGCTTCTGGACCCGAACCGTAAGAAAGCGGGAACATCCACTGGCCGACTCTGGGAAACCTGCTCCTGGCACCCGATCACCATGCCAGGAGGAAGCTCCAGCAGCCCCGAAGAGAGGCCCACGTGGGGAGGAACCGACAGCCAGCAGCACCGACTTGCGTCCCAGGGAGCCACCCTGGAAGGCGAGCCTCTGCCTCGGTCAAGCTGCTGAAACCATGCGGAGCAGAAATGAGCCGTTTCCCCAAGACCTTTCGATCAGCAGTTTCCTGAGCAAAATATGCCACTGTGGCTGTCCCAGGCCTCTCAGTTCGGGTGTGATGCGTCCAGCCAGAGGGAACCTATGCCTGAGTCTGGGCCCACGATCCTGGCCAGCCGCCCCCGGGGCTGAGCACTGGCCTGCAGCCACGAGCCTGCTTCAGTCACTCATGCCAGGAGCACATCTGGAGTCTCTCCAGTCTGGGTCAATGCTAAACAAAGTGGCTGCAGACACCCATGGAGACGTTCTTACGTGGACAAGAGCTTTCACTTCTCTAGCTGCCACACTGTCGTGATTATGCAGGTCATCAAGACCTGTTCTGTATAGTCCTTCTGTGTATTCTTGCCACCTCTTCTTGATCTCTTCTGCTTCTGTTAGGTCCAAACCATTTCTGTCCTTTATCACACCCTTTCTTGAATGAAATGTTCCCTTGATGCCTCCACTTTTTTTGAAGAGATCTCTAGTCTTTCCCATCCTGTTGTTTTCCTCTATTTCTTTTTCATTGAAGGCGGCCTTCTCATCGCTCCTTGCTATTCTCTGAAACTCTGCGTTCAGTTGGGTGAAACTTTCCCTCTCTCCTTTGCCTTTCCTTTCTCTTCTTTCCCCAGCTATTTGTAAAGCCTCCTCAAACAACCACTTCGCCTTCTTGTGTGATGGTGTGGTCACTCACCTAGAGCCAGACACCCTGGAATGTGAAGCAAAGTGGGCCTTAGGAAGCATCACTATGAACAAAGCTAATGCAGGTGATAGAATTCCCGCTATTTCAAATCCTGAAAGATGATGCTGTTAATATGCTGCACTCAACATGCCAGCAAATTTGGAAAACTCAACAGTGGCCAGAGGCCATAAAAGGTCAGTTTTCATTCCAATCCCAAAGACGGGCAATGCCAAAGACTGTTCCAACTACTGTAGAAACTGCACTCATTTCACATGCTGTACTGTTGCTTAGTCACTCAGTCGTGTCCGACTCTGTGCGACCCCAGGGGCTGTAGCCCTCCAGGCCCCTCTGTCCATGGGGATTCTCCAGGCAAGACTAATGGTGTGGGTCGCCATGCCCTCCTCCAAGGAATCCTCCCAACCCAGGGATCAAACCCAGATCTCTTGCATTGTAGGTGGATTCTTCACCATCTGAGCCACCAGGGAAGCCCTCATACACTAGCAAGGTAGTACTCAAAATCCTTCAAGCTGGGCTTCAACAGCACATGAAGCGAGAACCTCCAGATGTACAAGCTGGGCACAGGAACCAGAGATCAAACTGACAATATTCACTGGATCATAGAAAATGCAAGAGAATTACAGAGAAACTTCTGCTTCACTGACAACACTAAGGCCTTTGACTATGTGGATCACAATCAACTGTGGAAAATTACTTAAGAGATGGGGACAGCAGACCACCTTAAGCAAAAGTTAGAACTAGACATGGAACAGTGGACTGGTTCCCAACTGGGAAAGGAGTATCTCAAAGCTATATATTGCCACCCTGCTTATTTAACTTCTGTGGAGAGTACATCATGTGAAAAGCCAGGCTTGATGAATCACAGCTGGAATCAAGGTTGCCAGGAGAAATATCAAGAACCTCAGATATGCACATGATACCATTCTAATGGCACAAAGAAAACCCATCCAAGAGGTCTTCAAAGGCAGAAGGAAGGAAGCCTTTCCCCACTCCCATGGTGAGACAGCGAGGAAAAAGACAAAATATCCTTCCAGTTCTCTACTAGAAACGGGCTAAATGTCATTAGGAACTGGATGCTGACTGGGGAGGAGACTCAGATAGTCACCGGGGGTTCTGAGACCCAATTGCAAGGACAGGACGTTAGACACTGCAAATGACCCAGAAGCCAAGACCCTCCAACTGGTGACATTCTGTAAAAGCAATTTCCTCTGAATCAAGCCCAGAAGGAAGTGTGTCTTTGGTGTATATGGGGACCAGTTTCGTGCAGGAATTGTCAGCTCCATGAGGGAGAGAATTTATGTTCCAAGTTCACCCATTCTTTCACTCAATGCAAACTTATTATAAGCTGCTTTGAGTGCTGCCCTGAATTAGGCAACATAAAACGGAAAGATCAGGTCATACCCTCAAGAAGACCACAGGTAAAGGAGGAGACAGAAAATGAAGGGATACACGTGGTGCAGGGAGGCTGGTGGTTCTAGACATCTGGCTGGGGTGCAGGGCGTTCAGAGGAAATCCACTGTGAAATCAAACAGATGGCACATCCCCAGAGACTTGGTTCCAGAAAAAACGGATCAGCAACAGGACACGATATCCTATATCATTTTACTTATTTGTTAAGATTTTTTATGTGAACCATTTCCAAAGCCCTCATCGAATTTGCTACAACACTGATTCCATTTTTATGCCCTGGCTTCCTGGTCACAAGGCGTGTAGGAGCCCAGCTTCCCAACGAGGGACTGAACTTGCCTTCCAGCACTGCCCTCACTGGAAGGCGGAGTCTCAACCACTGGACCGCCACAGAAGTTCCACCATGTCATTTCAAATGTCTGAAATGCTTATTTTTAAAGTATTTATAATTTGTTTTTAAAATATTTCCCCAGATGCCCATGAAAGTCACTCAGTTGTGTCCGACTCTTGGGAGACCCTAAGGACTATACAGTCCATGGACTTCTCCAGGCCAGAATACTGGAGTGGGTAGCCTTTCCCTTCTCCAGGGGATCTTCCCAACCCAGGAAGGGAACCGGGGTCTCCTGCATTGCAAGCGGATTCTTTACCAATTGAGCTATCAGGGATGCCCAGATGCCCATGCAACACTGGAAAACCACTTTGAAAAGGATCACCTTCTGAAAAGATTATTTTTCATCTGGGATTAAAAAAAAAACCACCTCAGTTTAAAGTTCATTTTTACTACCAACTAGCAGGCATGTATTTAAATAATGGGGGCAATAAATGTAGTCATATTTTCAAATACAAATTAGTTTCATTAAGAGGGAGCTCTCATTTACCACATTTGCTGCTAATCTGAGGCAGGCTGTAAAGCTAATTTTAACAACTGCCAACAGCTCATGACAAGCAACCAGAGATGGTGCAATTACATGCAATGATGCCGGATCAGCTGGCAAACTCATTCTTTATTTCTTCACTCAAATCCTATATTTGAAGACTTGAGCGTGTTTATTACATCATTCAGGCACCCAAAGCAAGAACTGATGATCCAAATTAAGAAGGTTTTACATGATGAGAACATTTCTCTTCACTCAGAAATGCATGAAAATTTGAAAACCCAACCAGCTATTTGGATGGTGTCAAATCTTGATATCCTACAAACCGTCTACAAGAGAAACCCAAGCGTAACTGAAACGGACCCACTGACAGTGTGCCAGATTTGATGCCAAGGAAAAGAACAATCTGTATGAAAGGGACTGTGTTATGGGGCTGGTTCTAAGTGTCTACGTGTGCACCTGCACGTGAAAATCCACGCGTTTCTCTTTTCTTAACTGACAGGACAGGGACCACAACGTTCACAGAACGCTCCTCTGGGTCATGAGGTGACGGGAGACACTCCCTTTACAGTTTTCATAGTTTCCAAGNTTATGGGGCTGGTTCTAAGTGTCTACGTGTGCACCTGCACGTGAAAATCCACGCGTTTCTCTTTTCTTAACTGACAGGACAGGGACCACAACGTTCACAGAACGCTCCTCTGGGTCATGAGGTGACGGGAGACACTCCCTTTACAGTTTTCATAGTTTCCAAGTTCTCCGAGTTGGACGGGCCTCCCTCTCCTAGTTGAAGACATCCAGGTGTGCCACAGCCAGCCTCCCAGATGGGCCTCAGTAATCCTCCAGCTCACCAGGGGGCACCCTCTGCACCAACCGGGCTGGCCGCTGCAGCCAGCGGAGTGTGGCAGAAGGGTGGGCGTGCCTGGGCAAAGGCCAGGATGCGGCAGAAGGGCGGGCGTGCCTGGGCGAAGCCCGCTGCCAATTCCGTGTGCTTGCGCTCAGCCACTGAGTCACGCTGGACTCTGCGATCCCNAAAAAATGGAAGGAAACGAATAAAGCCAAAAGTTAATGAAATTGATGAACCCCTAACAAAACTGACCAGAATGACCGTGATTGCAAATGACCAATATCGGGGATGGAAGAGGGAACATCACCCCGGATCCTGCTGATATCAGGACAGTAAGCGCACGGGTTGTGACTAACTTTGTGCCAATAAATTCAGCAATTTAGATGGAATGGAAAAAGTCCTTCAAAGACACCGCTTACCAAAATGGACACAAGATGAAATGGGAAATCAAAACATTTTATATCTATCAAATTTGTCATCAAAAACTTTCCCACAAAGAAAATTCCAGGTCCAGTTGGCTTCACTGTGAATCCAGTCAAGCATTTAGGAAGAAACAACTTCAATCCTGTGTGTAGTTTTTGAGAAAAAAGAGGAAGAGAGAACACTTAGCCTTCAGTTTTTAAGCATTAGCCCTGACAGCACAGCCAGACAGGAGCGTCCCTAAGAGAAGAGCATTAAAGGCCGGGCTCTGCCACGACCACAGACGCCAGAATCCTTAGCAGAATACGAGTAAACGCAGCAGCATGTAAGAAAGACAAGACACAGCAGCTGAGTGAGTGCAGAGGCGGTGCAACCCAGGAGAGCCGATCAGCACCGTTCACCACATTTGCAGATTAAAGGAGAAAAATCACAAGATTGTCTTAATAGACGCAGACAGAATTTAATTATATCTGCATTTATCATTCACAGTTAAAAACAAACAACTCAGTAAACTAGAAAAAGGAGGAAAACTTCCCCAACATCATTCTTAGCTATGAAATACTGAGTGCTTTCCCCAAGACCAGCAACAATGCCGGTGTCTGCCCCCAGCACCTCAGTGCAACATCCTGGGGAGTCTCATCAACACAATAGGCAAGAAAAAGGAAGGTCAGAAAAGAACCGTTTTTATCCACAGCTACAAGTTTGGCCATGTAGCAAAGCCTAAGGACTCTAGATCAAATAACATCAAAACCCATAAAATACTTAAGAGAGAAATTCAATGAAATATTGCCCAAAACTACTTGGAAGGATTCTCCACCTGCGATTAGTACAGGAAATTCAGGTTAAAACAATAAGCTGTCATTTTACATCAGAGAGTAAAGGGTGGCTGTGTTGACCCTTTTGACCATCAGGACGTGAAAATCCACATCACCCATGTGCTTCTGGAAGGCGCATAGATTCATGCGGTCGGTTTGTAGACCAGCTTTGCAGACCAGGTCACACATCTCACTGCCTGGCTGTTTGAGACCAGCTTAGCAGACCAGGTCACACATCTCANCACCCCCCAACAACCACGGCAAACTCCACACCCAAGTGAGAGCATCGCTCAGCAGCCTTCGGGCCAGCCGGCATCCTGACCACAGCCTCAGGAGAGGCCCCCGGGCAGAGCCACCCAGCTCAGCTGCCTCTGGGTTCCTGACTCACAGGAGCCCCGAGACGTGATAAACGTTCACTGTGTTCCGTTCCCAAGTTTGGGGGTAAAACGTTACACAGCAAAAGATATGGGGGGAAAAAGATTTTTAAAAAAAGAGAGATAAGAGGGGTATTTATCAAAAGAAAACGCCCGGCGGAGACGGATCCAGACTACCTTTCTGCTCTCCAACGAGCGTCTATCACAACCACCCTTAGCTGAAAACAGTCCCCTCCCAAGAGGCCGCAACTCAAAGTGTGATCCTCAGACCAGCAGCGCTGCCACCCGTGAGAACGGCCCACCCAGGCTTGCGCTTCCACGTGATTCAGCAACATCTAAACCACAGGAAAGCTCCCGAGAGCCTGGACCACAGAGGGGGCTCTCCGTCCCAGCTGCCCGCTGGGTCCCTGACAGCTGTTTGGATGTCCAGACGCCCAGGCCTTTCAGATGCGCCAAGCATCCCTTTTTAAGACTCCCGAACTGACAGGAATTAACATCCAGGGTTAAGAAGCAGCTGCCTCAGAGCAAACCCCATCTCTTCCTGCTCCTGACCTCTCCAACCTCCCAACACCCGGGCCCCCGGGGCCCTGAGTCTGAAGCGCGTAGCCAGGGGCTGGGAACCGCAGCCTACAGGAGGGTGGTCTTGTGGACCTCCTTGGTTTCAGCCCATTTCTCCTGAACCTCTTAGGATCTCATGTCATCCCTCTCCAGGCTCTCTGCTTTCCTCCCACACAAGTGCACCCCAAATTTCTACCCGAGCCTCCTTGTGTCCTTCTCCAAACTGCCTTCATTATTAAGCACTGCAAACACATGGATAAGGATGAAAAAAGGAGACATCTCTGCACTCACTATTGCGATTTAACAAATGCTTACTTTTATTTGCTCTCAGCTCTTATTTTTGCAGAAACACTTTTGGGGTGTAGTCTTCATGCCAGCCCCTTTGTCCCCTATCTTCTGCCCTGCTCCTCACGCCTGAACATGCTACATATATACCCAGAACAATACAGGGCAAAGGCTCTGACACCTTTCAGTCACGGCATGTATGATGCCCAGTGTTTATGTATGTTTTTTCACAGCACCCCCAGGCTGCGAGGTTGATTTATTAAGTAGTCAGGTCCAAACAAATTGATTATTACATCCAAACAACTTAGCAGTCTTTGAAAAGAACAGAATGCATAAACCCAAAGAAAAAATCTTTCTGAGCACCTTTCGGGTACCATTATTACTTACTACTGGGACATGTGCACTGGGCAACTTCTCAGACCTCAGAATCACACTAGACAGCCCCACCGCCCGCCATCTCCTGTTCCACAATGACTTTAGCAACCACCCCAAATCCCGCTTCGCAGAGATACGACATCATCAAAAGGAAGTGGGGCCCTTTGATGCTGGTACTGTGAACCACCTCTGGCTGGCAGTGAAACAGACATCCCACAAGCTTGCTGCAGTGCCTTGGAAGGTCTCAGCACAGCGTCTGGGGCCCTTCAATACAGGACTGGACGTGTCGCCCAAGGAAGTTCCCTAACTGCCTCCTCTCCCCTTGGCTGTCAGACCCCTCTCCACCTGGCTGCCTTCCAACTCCAGCTCCTAGACTCACCCACCCATTCCAACATCTCCCCCTAGAACTCTCTCTCCCGGCACTTCCAGAAGGATATGCCCCAAACAGAACTCAACGTCCTGCCCCCAAAGCCAGCTCTTCTTCCTGGGTTTCTTGTGTGTGGACTTGTCTTTGGACTTGGAGGCTGGCAAGTCTGAAATCTACAGAGCAGACCAGGAAGCCAAAGACAGAGGGGATGGAGCGGCACTGAGCCCCCGAGGCTGAGCCCCGCCTCGGAGATCTCAGTGACGATGCCCATTCATACTATGGAGACTGGTCTACTCTTACTGATTCAAATGTTAATCACATCTTTAAAAAATACTGCAGGGCAACACCTGGACTGCTATTTGACCAAACACTGGGGACCACTGTGTGGCCAAATTGATCCGTAAAATAACCATCACACTCTTCTTCTCTGAGCATGCAAGGTACACTCGCTGTAGCGCAGACGGTGAAGAATCTGCCTGCAATGCAGGAGACCCGGTTCGATCCCTGGGTCGGGAAGATCCCCTGGAGAAGGGAATGGCAATCCACTCCAGTGTTCTTGCCTGGAGAATCCCAGGGACAGGGGAACCTGGTGGGCTGCCGTCTATGGGGTCGCACAGAGTCAGACACGACTGACGTGACTTGGCGGCGGCAGCAGCAGCAGCAGCAGGCATCTAAAAACAACTGTCTAAATGTTAATCCTTATTAGTTGTTATCTAATAATTAGTTGCTATTAGTTGTTATCATGGATATTAGTTGTTATCCATGATAAAGATCCCTGTTAACTTGCCATAATTTGGTGCTTGTAAAGTGTCCAAAGACACTGGAAAAAAATCCCCAAAGACCTCTCCAAATTAAAGAAGTGTTTAAATGGATAGTCTGATTACCTGTACTCTGTATTCTCAAAATTTTATAAGACACGATAGGATCACGTTCTCTTAACCAAAGTCTGTGATTAACCTAATTTCTTCTCATTCACCTTTACGGATAAGGTCTATTACAAAAATTTCTCCAAATCTGAGGAATTTGGGAGTTACTCCATAAAACCTGAAGGCTTCCTTAGAAGAATTTCCTTGGGGGTGAAATACGAAGTAGGGAGTTTCAGCACACACACGCACACAAACACACGCACACAAACACACACACGCACAAATGGAAGCTGATAATCCTTTGCAAAGAATAAACGCTGCCCATCCACGAGGTCCACCTAGGGAACCACATAGTTTAGGGACAGTTTAGTTTTAAAAGCCAAAGGAGCAGGGTCAGTAAAGTGCCTCTGGCTTCCGGGCTGAACAGTGTGGAAACAACCAAAGCAGCTTCATAAAGCGGCGTGAGACTTGGTGAGCATCAGACAAGATGCGCACTCATAGCTGATGCTGACTGCCCGGCTCTGGCGGGTCTGGCTTTCCCACCAACACCCGTGGGCTGGTGCCCGCTCCTCTGAACCCAGCCTGAGTAGTGGATGCCCCTAAGGGGGACAGCCAGGCCCCCTCCCCATCACCCTGCACCACCAGCTACAACCTGAGGGCCCTCCAGCACCCCCCCTACCCCACGGGGGCAGGCCCGACCCCGGAAAACCCCCACACGGTGCCCTCAGGTGCCCCAGAGGGTGTCTCCTCCACCTCAGGCCTGGCAGGCAGCCATCACACGTAGAGTGTGACCTAATTTTCTAGCTCTTTGGTCCTGGCGCTGCTGAGAATGCTTTTTCTTCGTGAATTCAGCCCAGGTAGGGAGTAAATAACACAAATGCATATTTAAAAGCTGAACTGAATTCTTCTTTGGAGAGCAAGGAATTAACAGGGCTTCAAGCCGTGGCCATCACTTGCCCGCTGTACTGATCTTTTCAGAGAAAGGCTCTTGGTAAAATACACAATGATGATAACGTAAGCCTCTCTGGGGGCCCAGGAGAAAAGGGAAACTCAAATTTATGTCAAAAACTGAATGTGAATGGGAGGAAAGATCACACACACACACACAAGCCTTTAAAAGGTAAACATAAAAGGAACGTCTGGCTAAATTTATCTCTTTGTCAGTGAAAAATAGCCTAAGCTTTAGCCAAGAGTGTTGCCAGTTCTTACCTGGAAGGACAAAAGAGAGCCACTCACTATGGAGCAGCTCCACTGAACCAAACTTTCAGCAAGGCTGGAAACATTCCACTTCTCCTCTGTCTAGAACAGTGGCCAGCAACCACACGTGGCTCCAGAGCCCTTGAAAGGCAGCCGGTGAGACTGTGGAGCTGCACTTTTGATTTTATTTCACTTTGATTCCTTGATATTCAGATGTAAATAGCCACCTGTAGACCGTGGCTACAGCACTGGGTGGCTCAGTGAGAGACACTCAAACTAAACAGCTGGCAACGTCTTTCTTTTCCTACATTGAAATTATAGTCAGATAACTAACAATACCTTAAACTGTCATCAAAACAAGCACCTCCATCTGGGCCCCAGGAAGAAACAGACAAAAGACTTGAGAAAGTGAGTCCAGTGTCGTTTCTTGCAACTTCGTCCCCGCTCCAGTTTACGTTCTGTTCTACAGGGGCCTCCTGCGTTTGGAAACCTATGCTTACAGACACGATCTGCATTTGTGAAACCAGCATGTCAGAGTCCCTTTCCTCAATGTCCAGGAAATACGAAGAAAATGTGAACGTGGGACAAGTTCTTTAACCTCGCTGAGCTTCAGTTGCCTCAGAGCCCAAGTGCAGATAAGATCAGCACCCACCTCTCCTGAGAGTTAGATTTGAAGTGGGCACTTGGGGTAGCTATAATTAGTATTCTGTTAATAAAATAGTAAAATCTATAATAAGATAAGAACAGTGCTGCTTAGAAAGGAAGTTTACAGTTGGCAAAGCTTTCCTAATAGTCTGAACCTGTTTCCCAGGCGGTAGTACAGTGGCCTCCAGTAAAAATACGCCTTGGGGTCCTGACGTCTTGGCGATCCCTGTCAGCCTCCAGAGAGGTAATCGCCCAGATGGGCACCATGAGGGTTATTCACGGCCTCTGCCCTGTGGCAAGTGCTGCTAGGGTGGCAGACGAGGGGAACAGTCTCCAAACATAGTCCAGTGTCTCGCGATCTCTTACACGTCCCCTGACCCCACTGACGCACCTTGGCAAGATATAAAGGCTTCCTCCTGGGGCCCGCCGTCGGCAGGACGCCCCACTCCTGCTTCCCGGATCCATGAAGACCAGGTTTCCTTAAAGGCTGAGTCCGAGAGGGGACCAGAGAGGGAATGGCCCGTTTTCTCAGCCAGGACAAGAAGGGTGTTTACAGGCCGCGTTTCGCACTGACAGGCCGAATCACTCTAACAGAAAAGCGTTGTTCTTAGAGCCTTCAAAAAGTCAAATCTGACCTGTCTCACAGAGCAGACAAGACGCCTTTCAACAGCCAACTGCCCCAGTCAGAGAAATCCAACGGGATTCTCTACCAGATTTCCAGCAACCAGACCAACACATCAGAAATCCCCCAGGAGTGTCAAAGCAGAACTTCGGTGGAATTCTGCGAGGTTGGAGGGGCGGGGGGTATTTTTCTTTATATAGAAAGTACTCAATCTTCTTTCACAACCAAGGGACGTTCCTCTATGGAAATCCCTTCTCTGAAGACCTCTAAAAATAAAACATTTGTCTGACCATGCACAATAATTTAAGAGGAAACCCATTTACCTGAAGAGTCAGGGGCTTCCCTTAGCTCCTCCATCTAAGAAAACAACACGCTCCAGACTGTCTCCAGTGGTCCCGATTTCTGGCACCTTTGAGCCCAGAAGAACACTGGTCAACTGTGTTCTTGACTTTGAGCTAGGGAAATGAGCTGTGGTATCTGGAATCTGACACACATATTCCTTGCTGATGGGAGTATAAATGGTCTAATCATGTTGGGAGAAAGTTTGACAGTTTCTTACAAAGTTCACATACACCTCTTTTATGACCCAGCAATTTCACTCCATTTACCCATGAGACATAACAGGACATGTCCCTAGGAAGACTCATAAACAAATATTCACAGCAGCTTCTTCCCAAAACCTGGGAATGACTCTTGTGTCCATTAACAGGGGAATACATAGACCTGTATAAACTGATCCTGGATCTTAACTCAGCAATAAAAAAAGAGAGAGAGAGACCGAATTACTGGTACACAAAACATTAGTGAATCTCAAAAACATGCTGAGTTAAAGAAGCTTTACACAATATTGTGGATTTCTACAATAAATGAAGTTCAAGAACAGGCTAAACTAGCTTTGAGTGATTGTAAAAAAAAAAAAGGGTGGGGGCACTGACTGGGAATGGGGATGAGGGAACTTTCTGGGGGTGAGGGCAACATTCTCTACCTTGATTACAGACGAGGGTTATACAGATGTAGGCATCTGTCAAAACATTATGCAAATGCTACCCTCAAAATCTGTGCATTTCACTATATGTAAATAGGTATGTATGTATGAATTCACCACATGTATAAATTTCACCTTAAGAAAGTCATGAACATATACTGAACTCTAACAAAACTTCTAGAGGTGACCTGAACCAATGTTTGTAATTTAATTTAAAATGCATAAAACAGTAAGTTGAACTGATGGATGGACAGAGGATGAACAGATGAACAGATGTATAGTAAAGCCCATGCAGTATTGCAAAATTATGGCCTCTAGATATGGGTGTTTGGGTGGTCACTGTTCTTCCAAGTTTTCTATATTTTTTAGAAGGAGCTGGGCGTTGTATGAGTCNTGAACCAATGTTTGTAATTTAATTTAAAATGCATAAAACAGTAAGTTGAACTGATGGATGGACAGAGGATGAACAGATGAACAGATGTATAGTAAAGCCCATGCAGTATTGCAAAATTATGGCCTCTAGATATGGGTGTTTGGGTGGTCACTGTTCTTCCAAGTTTTCTATATTTTTTAGAAGGAGCTGGGCGTTGTATGAGTCCCAGGATCTTCTCCCTAGCCCACCAACTCAGAAATCTAGCTAGACACCCATGCCTACCAAACCTGGGGCCCACATAATTTCAGTTCTGCTGAAAAGTTAAGGCTGGAAGAATGCAAGTAGCTTTACAGGAACTCACATCACTCATGCCCAAGATTTTCTGCCCGTTTCCCTACAGACAAAGCAATTATTTGAATGGAAGCCAAAAATTCCTGCTCCAGAGGGAGAAAAAGAACTCACTGACTTGTATTCCCAATTTATTCTCTTTCGGTTCCTGCACCAGATCAATTAGCTAACTGCACAACACCCCCCCCTTCCATGTGCCCCAGGGTCCAACCAGCCAAAAGACAAACAAAGAAAAACCAACCCAGACAGAGGGATGACGCCCTGCCTCTCAGCCCAGAAACCCCACTGCAGGCAACAGAGGAAGCAGAGCTCCCTCTGAGGTTAAAGTGATTTCACTGAGGTTAGCACACACATGCACTGAAGAGTCCCGGACAGCTTGCTGCTTTAATCCCTCTGCCGAGTTTGGTGACATCGGGGGTCACTTGAACTTGGTAGGGAATTCAGCCCTGCAGAGGTACCCAGGGATGAGGACATGCGGAGTGCAGCGCACACCCTCCCCACAGGCGCAGAGGTCGCTGACACCACACCCGCCTTCCTTCCTGGCCCGGGCCTCACTTATCCTGAGATGACACCCCATGGCCAGACTGCGCCCAGCATCTGAAAACAGCTGTACCACCAGTTACAAGAAGGGAGTGTTGCTGGAAGCCAGGGCAGTCACTCAAACACAGGGACCAGTGCCAAACTGTTGGTTGTTTTTTTTTTTTAACTTTTTGTTTTGAAAACCCCTAACAAACTCGGTGACACCACCCAGCGTCCCCGGGGACCACCAGCAGCCACACAGGGGAGCCAGGAGACAGCGCCCCCAGGTTACAGCCCCGCGGCCTCCACGTGGCCCTCGGTGCCAAGGCAGCGACTGTGCAAGTGAAGGGCACCAGACCCGGGCCCGGGAGGGG
>SJYV01050438.1:0-10318 GCA_006410875.1 Neotragus pygmaeus
GGTCTTCCTCTGCCATAGGACTGCAAGCTCCATGCCAGAAGCACTGAGCCTGTCTCGCTGACTGCTATGCCTCTAGTGCCTGGACATCATGAAAGGTCTGCGAATGTTCACAAATAGAAGGAAGCTGCCTCCTCCCATCCTTTGTTACAACAGAGAAGGCAGCTGTCCTCTTCCCCAAACCCGATACCTCCACCTGTGCTCTGAATTGCATCCCTTCCAGTCTTCCATGATTATTACTCTATCAACTATTCCTTCTCTCTTCCTCATCTTTTTACAGCTTCCTTTCAGCTGCCTAATAATTCTGGTCTTTATCTTGGTCTTTGTACATGTTGGACTCCATTCTGCAAATTCTGTATTAGTTCATGTAAGCCTCACAGTAGCCTGAGATGCAGAAACGATGAAGCATTTCTCCATGAGAACAAACAGAGGCACAGAAAGGGGGGAATCCTGCCCGGGGCCACACAACCCCCAAGCAGCAGTGCCACGGTTTGAACCCAGCAGGCTGGCTCAGACCAGCGCCTGGTCGCGCCACCACGCAGCTGGCTCATCCCCACTCGCATTTATGTACGTTTGCTTGTCTCACCTCCAGTAAATGACCCGGCCCTCCTTCCGTACACCCCTCGCTACTTCTCTGTCTCTCACCAGCATTTGCAGACATCTACACTATCAGTGACTCCTCGCTTCACCATCTCCCCCTACCATTCCATTCTGGTTCATGTCCCCATCACGCTATCAAAAGTGGTCTTATACAAACATTTTGTGATGGGCAAGTCTGTCTCCATCTTATTTGAACTCTGTCAACTTTTGATGATGGTGGCATGTTTCCCTTCCTGGATTAGTAAAGTCAGGGCTTCCTGGGTCTGGCCACAGAGTGGGCCTGGACAAACCTTCTTTCCCTGGAGGAAATAAGCTACTGGGAAGAGGCATGATAAATGGCCCCAAGTGGAGAGAAAGGTTAGAGTCCTCGGGGCATCTTTCAGATTCCTTCTGGCTCTGGAAACTCATTATTTTAAATCATCTCCTCTCAAACACTTTAAGGTTCTACTAATAATGACACAACATTCCTCCTTGATTCTGTTCCCCTGACAGAGAGCACCCTTCCCAATTAAAATCTCAATTTTTCTCTATATTCACACCCAACAAGATTGTGTCCAGCATTGCTTTCTTTCAAAATACAGAAAAAATATATATATTTTTTACAAAATATATTACTTTTACAAAATTTTAAAATACTGAATATGGTTGAATTTCTTTTCAACAGCTTCCTTGGCTCTCTCTCCACCAGAATTTACTCCCCAAGAGCGATGGCTTCACTGTTCCAGGTGACAATACCAGTGGCAAACAGACATGTTAACAAAACCCATCCTTAGGATGGGGATGTGGATTCCAAGAGAGCAGTGAAGATGATGAATAACTTCCTTTGCTTGAGCTTCACCCTGTGCCAGGCACTGTACCAGTGGCATGTTTGCATATTTTGGTTTTATAAATAGGACACACAGGCTCAAAAAGGTTAAGTGATTTGCCCAGGGTCAACCCTAGCAAATAAACTGGCAGAGCAGGGATTCGAGTTGCACGCGGTCAAACCATGTGTGCCTGCAGAACGCTGGCCCCTGTACCCTGCCCTTCGCTTACTGCACATAAGGATTTAATATACAGTCAGGGAGATGCTTGAGACTTAAGAGGAAGCAACGGTTATTCAGGGCTTCCCCAGTGCTCAGTGGTAAAGAATCTGTCTGCAACGCAGGAGCCACAGGAGATACAGCTTCAGTCCCTGGGTTGGGAAGATCCCCTGGAGGAAGGCATAGCAACCCACTCCAGTGTTCTTGCCTTGAGGATCCCACGGACAGAGAAGCCTGGTGGGTTACACTCCACGGCATCACAAAAGAATCAGCATAACTGAAGCAACCTAGCACACACACATGCAAAGGTTATTCAATAAGTAGTTGCGAGACATGTGATGAGTGAACTGGGAAAATATTCAAGTCAGATTCTCCACTGGCACCACACCAATAAGGATAAAATATGATCTAGCCATGAAGAGTTATGCTTAGGAGCAGTTTTATATGAAAATTCATTCAACCGTATTTTAGTCCATTTGGGCAGTCAGAACGTAATGCCATAGCCTGGGAGGCTTATAAACAACACTGGTTGATCACTCAGCATTCTGGAGGTCTGAGATCAGGGTGCCAGTGTGGCCAGATGAGGGGCCCCTCCTGGGTCACAGGCATCTTGTATCCTCACAAGGCAGAAGGGGTGAGGGGTCTTTGGAGCCTCTTCCATAAGGGCACTAACCCTATTCATGAAGGTTAATGGCACCCCACTCCAGTGTTCTTGCCTGGAGAATCCCATGGACAGAGGAGCCTGGTGGGCTGCGGTCCATGGCGTTGCGAAGAGTCGGACACAAGTGAACGACTTCCCTTTCACTTTTCACTTTCATGCATTGGAGAAACCAATGGCAACCCACCNGTTGATCTGTCCATAGGTATGAGTTGGGTACTAAAATCTCCCACTATTATTGTGTTATTGTTAATTCCCCCTTTCACGCTTGTTAGTATTTGTCTTACATACTGTGGTGCTCCTATGTTGGGTGCCTATATTTTTATAATTTTTATATATTCTTCTTGGATTGATCCTTTAATCATTATATAGTGTCCTTCTTTGTCTCTTTTCACAGCCTTAGTTTTAAAGTCTATTTTATCGGATTTAAGTATTGCCACTCCCGATTTTTTTTTGGTCTCTATTTGTGTGGAATATCTTTTTCCAGCCTTTCACTTTCAGTCTGTATGTGTCCGTTGTTTTAAGGTGGGTCTCTTGTAGGCAGCGTATATAAGGATCTTGTTTTTGTATCCATTCAGCCAGTCTTTGCTTTTTGGTTGGAGCATTCAACCCATTTTCGTTTAAGGTAATTATTGATAAGTATGATCCCGTTGCCATTTACTTTATTGTTTTGGGTTCGGGTTTATACTTCCTTTTTGTGTTTCTTATCTAAAGAATATCCTTTAGCATTTGTTGTAGATCTGGCTTCATGGTGCTGAATTCTCTCAACTTTTGCTTGTCTGTAAAGCTTTTTATTTTTCCTTCATATTTGAATGAGATCCTTGCTGGGTACAGTAGTCTGGGCTTTAGTTTATTTTCTTTCATCACTTTAAGTATGTCTTGCCATTCCCTCCTGGCCTGAAGAGTTTCTATTGAAAGATCTGCAGTTATTCTTATGGGAACCCCCTTGTGTGTTATTTTTTTTGTTTTTCCCTTGATGCTTTTAATATTTGTTCTTTGTGTTTGGTCTTTGTTAAATTGATTAATATATGTCTTGGGGTGTTTCATCTTGGTTTTATTCTGTTTTGAATAATCTGGGTTTCTTGGACTTTAATGATTATTTCCTTCCCCATTTTAGGGAAGTTTTCCACTATTATCTCCTCAAGTATTTTCTCATGGTCTTTCTTTTTGTCTTTTTCTTCTGGGATTCCTATAATTCGAATATTGGAGTGTTTCATATTGTCCTAGAGGTCTCTGAGGTTATCCTCATTTCTTTTAATTTGTTTTTCTTTTTCCTCATTGATTCATTTATTTCAACCATTCTATCTTCTATTTAACTAATCCTATCTTCTGCCTCCGTTATTCTACTATTTGTTGCCTCCAGAGTGTTTCTGATCTCATTTACTGCATTATTCATTGTATATGGACTCTTTCTTAATTTCTTATATGTCGTTGTTAAACCTATTTTGCATCTTCTCAATCCCTGTCCCCAGGCTATTTATCCGTGCTTCCGTTTTTGTTTCAAGATTTTGGATCATTTTCACAATCAATATTAGGAATTCTTTCTCAGGTAGATTACCTATCTCTTCCTCTTTTGTTTGGTTTCTTGGGCATTTCTCCTGTTCCTTTACCTGCTGGGTATTCCTCTGTCTCTTCATCTTGGTTATATTGCTGTGTTTGGGGTAGCCTTTCTATATTCTAGGAATTTGTGGAGTTCTCTTTATTATGGAGTTTCCTCACTGTGTGTGAGGTTCTATCAGTGTCTTGTTAAGGTTTCTTGTTTAGGGAGGCTTGTGTTGGAATTTTGGTGAGTGAAGCTGGATTTCTTCTCTCTGGAGTGCTGTGAAGTGACCAATAATGGGTTATGAGACATAAGTGATTATGGAGTAGTTTTGAGCTGCTTTATATTGAAGCTCAGGGGTGTGTTCCTGGAGAATTTGCGTGGTATGTCTTACTCTGGAACTTGTTGGCCCTTGGGTGGTGCTTGGTTTCAGTGTAGGAGGTGTTTGATGAGTTCCTATCGCATAACATTCCCTGGATTCAGGATGTCTCTGCTGTTCTCAGTATTTGGATTTAAGCCTCCTGTTTCTGGTTGTCAGTTTTGTTTTTACAATAGCCTCAGGATTTCTCCATCTATACAGCACTGATGATAAAACATCTAGGTTAAAGATGAAAGGTTTCTCCACATTGAGGGTCATCTATAGAGGTTCAATGAGTTACATGGAGAAGAGAAGAGGGAGGGGTAGCTAGAGGTGACTGGAATGAAATGAGGTGGGATCAAAAGAGGAGAGAGCATGCTAGCCTGTAATCACTTCCTTTGTGGAAGACAAAACAATCACACAACCAAAAACAACTAAAAAAAGAGAGATCATAAAAGTATTAACGATATATCTGGCCCTTTCTCTGGTGTTGTGGCCTGTGTGGATTCACAACCAAGGCGGTTCCCTCTGTTTAGCTTCCTCTGTTTGGTGGTCTCTTTAGTGTCTGATTTCTGTCTTGGCACAGGTAGGGTGGTGGTGGAGTCCACGCTGGGATTGCCTCTGCTCACAGCACCCACCGCTCAGGTTCTACGTTGCTCCGCCAGGGAACAGTCTGAGACTGGCCCTAGGTTTCATGCACTTCCCCAGGCTAAGCAACTCAGGCTCGGTGCTCAGGAAACCCTCAGAGAGGCAGATTTGGTTGGGCCTGCGTTTTGTGCCCTTCCCAGATCCAAGTAGCTCAGGAGTTGGCGAGCGCAATCACTGTGTCTTATGGCCTTTCCCTGCTGCTCAGTTCTCTGGGTGTACCACTGGCGTTCCTTCTCAGGAGGATGATGATGGTCCAGAACCACCAGAAGTCTTAGTTAGCAAAGAAACTGCTTGCCATTTGGTAGGTAATATTTCTCTTGGGCTGCACTTGCCCCTTTCTAGCCCTTAAGGCTCTGGCTGCCTGTCACTGGAGGCGGATGGTCTGCAATCAACTAGTTCCGATCCATCCTTTGTTCTGTGTGTGGTCCTGGCGTTGTCTTATGTTCGAGCATTTCGCGTGGTAGCTATCCCACAGTCTGGTTTGTTAGCCCAAGTTAGTATGCTTTGGCCATGCGCAGAGCCTTCTTGCCCAATTCTGTAAAAAGCACTGCAGCCCGTGCCTCCCGTGGCCGGATTTTTAGAAAGCCCTGCCGCTTGCACCTCCCACTCCTGCCTGCCCAACCCCCACTTGCTAGCGGTAGATGTAGGCGTCCACGCTGCTTTCCCACTGGGGGAGGTACTGTTGGGCTCATAATCTGTTGGTTTTAATTATTTATCTACTTTTTCTTCCTGTTATGTTGCCCTACATGCTTCCAAGGCTTGCCTCAGACTCGGCTGTGAGAATGCTTCCTAGTGTTTGGAAATCTCTCTTTTTATTTTTAAGAGTCTCCTCCCGGGAGGGAATTCCCTTCCCTTCCCGGGACGGAGCTCCCTCCCTACCTCCTTTGACTCTTTTTTGTATTTTTTTAATTTTTCCTACTTGTTTTTTAAGCCAATGATCTGCTTTGCTGGTTGCCTCTGCCAGCATTCAGAAGTTGTTTTGTGGAATTTACTCAGCATTGAATTGTTCTTCTGATGAATTTGTGGGGGAGAAAGTGGTCTTCCCTCCTATTCCTCCATCATCTTGAAACCACCCACTGTTTCTCCTTTTCAATATGCTGTCTATGTTGGTGAAAACTTTTCCTCCAAGGAGTAATCATTTTTAATTTCATGGCTTCAATCATCATCTGCACTTATTTTGGAAACACCGCACCAAAAATTTAAATAAATAAATACATATACAAATAAAATAATGTCAGGCACTCTTTCCACCATTTCCCCTTCTATTTCCCATGAAGTGATGGGCCTGGAGGCCATGACCTTAGTTTTGTAAATGCTGGGCTTTAAGCCAAAATTTTCTCTCTCCTCATCCGACTCCAGTACTCTTATCTGGAAACTCCCATGGACAGAGGAGCCAGGTAGGCTGCAGTCCATGGGGTCGCTGAGTCAAACACGACTGAGTGACTTCACTTTCAATTTTCACTTTCATGTATTGGAGAAGGAAATGGCAACCCACTCCAGTGTCCTTGCCTGGAGAATCCCAGGGATGGGGGAGCCCAATGCACTGCCGTTTGTGGGGTCGCACAGAGTCGCACATGACTGAAGTGACTTAGCAACAGCAGTAGCAGTAGCAGCAGTAGCAACAGCATCACTTTAATCAAGAAGCTCTTTAGTTGTTCTTCACTTTCTGCCATATGAATGGTGTCATCTTCATATCTGAGGTTATTGATATTCATTCCAGCAATCTTGTTTCCAGCTTGTGTTTCTTTCAGCCTAGCATTTCTCATGATGCACTGTGCATTTAAGTTAAATAATCAGGGTGGCAATATACAGCCTTGATATACTCCTTTTCCTAATTGGAACCATACGGCTGTTCCATGTCCAGTTCTAACTGTTGCTTCCTGATGTACATACAAGTTTCTCAGGATTCAGGTCAGGTGGTCTGTTATTCTCTTCTCTTTCAGAATTTTCCATGGTTTATTGTGATCCATACAGTCAAAGGCTTTGGCATAGTCAATAATGCAGAAATATATATATATATTTTCTGGAATTTGCTTGCTTTTTCAATTATGATAGCATATGTTGGTAACTTGATCTCTGCTTTGTCTGCCTTTTCTAAAACCACCTTGAACATCTGGAAGGGCATGGTTCACACATTTTTCAACCCTAGCTTGGAGGATTTTGAGCATTATTTAAAAACGTGTGAGGTGAGTTTAATTGTGTGGTAGTTTGAACATTCTTTGGCATTGCTTTTCCTTGGGATTGGATTGAAACTTGACTCTTTCCTGTCCTGTAACCATTGCTGAATTTACCAACTTTTGGCAATATTGAATGCAACATTTTCAAAGCATCATGTTTTAGGATTTCAAATAGATCAACTGGAATTCCATCACCTCCACTGGCATTGTTCATAGTGATGTTTCCTAAGGCCATCTTGACTTCCCGTTCCTGGATGTTTGACTTTAGGTGAGGCTAAGTGATGACATCATTGTGATTTTCTAAGTCCTGAAAATGTTTTTGTAGTTTTTCTGTGTATTCTTGCCACCTCTTCTTAATATCTTCTGCTTCTGTTAGGTCCATACCATTTCTCTTCATTATTGAGTTCATCTTGGCATGAAATACTCCCTTGATATCTCTAAATTTTTGAAGAGACTCTAGTCTTTCCCATTCGATTGTTCTCCTCTATTTCTTTGCATTGATCATTGTAGAAGACTTTCTTAACTTTCCTTGGTATTCTTTGGAACTCTGCGTTGAAATGGATAAATCCTTCCTTTTCTCCTTTGCTTTTGTCTTGTCTTCTTTTCACAATTTGTTGTAAGGCCTTCTCAGACATCTGCTTTGCTTTTTTTTTTTCCTTGTGGATAGTCTTTATTCCTGTTCCCTGTACAATGTCACAAACCTCCGTCCATAGTTCATATGTCTTGTACAACATGTCAAATGCCAGACTTGAAGAAGCACAAGCATGAATCAAGATTGCTGGGAGAAATATTAACAGTGTCAGATACTTCAAAGAAATCCCTCTTATGGCAAAAACTGAAAAAAATGTAAAGAATTTCTTGATAAAAATGAAAGAGAATTATTAAAAATGTAGGTTAAAATTCGACATTCAGAAAAGATCATGATATCCAGTCCCAACCCTGCATAGTAAATTGATAGAGGAACAATGGAGGTACCAAAACACTTTATTTTGAGGGGCTCCAACATAACTGCAGATTGTGACAACAGCCAGGATATAAAAGGCACTTATTGCTTGGATGAAAAGCTGTGAACTATCTAGACAGCATATTCAAAAGCAGAGTCATTGCTTTGCCAGCAAAGATCCACCTGGTCAAAGCTATGGTTTTCCCAGAGGTCATGTAAACGTGTGATATTTGGACTGTAAAGACAACTGAGTATGGAAGAATTGGTGGTTTTAAAATGTGGTGTTAGTGAAGACTTTAGACTGTCACTTGGACTAAAAGGAGGCTAAAGGAAAGCAGTCCTGAATATACATTGGAAGCACTGATTCTAAAGGTGAAACTCCAATAATCTGGATCTCTGATTCAAACAATGGACTCATTGAACAAGACCCTGATGCTGGGAATCATTGAAGCCAACAAGAGAAGAGGATGATCGAGGATGAGATGGTTAGATGGCATCACCGACTCGATCAACCTGTTTGTGGAGGTTCTGCTAGTTGGTGATGGACAGGGAGCATGACATGCTGCAGAACATGGGGTCACAAAAGTTGAACATGACTGAGAGACTG
This sequence comes from Neotragus pygmaeus, assembly GCA_006410875.1. Lineage (NCBI taxonomy): Eukaryota > Metazoa > Chordata > Mammalia > Artiodactyla > Bovidae > Neotragus > Neotragus pygmaeus. Next base: position 8,551 of record SJYV01050438.1, read on the forward strand.
AACTGAATTTAACTCAAATGTAGAAGTACCTACATTTTTACATGCAAATAGAGTGATTCTTGTTTGCCTCCATGATCTATTGCATTTTTTTCTTTCACTTTATGAAAATCTGGAAGCTGTTTTTTTTTTTTTTTATGTGAAATTTGGACTTGTCTATACCTCATATATGAATCTAGGTCGTGGTTTTCTACCATTAATGTGAAGTTCTGGATGTTTCATATAGGACAATATTGGCACTGCTTTTTGAAGATATGTAAAACCCGTATGAAAATGGAATTATTTCTATTGCACAAATGAAAATCTAGGCACCCCTGTTTCTTAATGAAGAAAGGAGATTGCTGTATTTCTAATAATATATACCAAAACACAAATTGATTCCATGAAATGGGAATGGTTTGTTTTTATTGTATCATAACCTAAGTGCTAAGTCTCCAACATGGAATTTGGACTTTTCCATATTTCATATTTCAGTTCAGAATGGAGATTTTTCTATGAGAAAATGGAAATCTGTATATTTCATATGAAGCACTGGTTCCTCAGCTACAGAAAGACGTATGTTCCCTTTTTGCTTATGTTTTCACGTGTCATGAACATTTGTGTTTCTACCCACATGAGCTTCTTGCCCACGTTTGTGTTTATTTCTGTGTGGATGTATGTTCAACCACAGCTGGCAGAGATGAATGTTATAGACCATGACATATGGAGCAAGCAGAAGTCTCACCAGGCATTCACAGAGTGTGGGAGACTGGTCCATGCATCTCTGAGGTGGTCCTATTCAAGACAGAAATGAGAAAAGTATGACCAGTGACAACTCAGGATAGAGTGTTCACAAATTTGGATTTGCATCAAGAGGCATAAAGAAGCTCACAGTTTCTGCAGTGTTGATGTCTGTGTGTTTACCAGGAAAAGGATGTGGAAGGCTTGAGGACTCATCCAGTATAAATCCAGTGGTGTGGGACTTTTGAAGTATAGCCTGTGGACCCCTCAGCCTATGAGAATTGGTCTGGCCAGTGGAAATGTTGGATATGGCTATAACTGGATCCAAGTTTGTGAACAGGTGGATGTCCTTCAGAAAACAGTAGAGACTAGAAGGAGGAGGAACAGAAAGATAAGCTAGTGCACTGGAGAAGTTTTCCATATTAGAGGAAGGCTCTGGGATAGTTGCAACAGTTCTGGGTAAGATAAGCTTCAGAAAGACTCACCCCTAATGAAGTTCACCCATGGAAACAGAAGGAAGCTTATTACTTGTGGGACTCAACAGTAACTCAAGGGCCCAGTGAAAACCCCATTGTCTTTCTGGAAAGGCTAAAAGAGGCACTCCAAAAGTTTATCAATCTGGACTTAGACTCTTATGAGGGACAGGTGATTTACAAAGGTCACTTACCTGAGAGTTCAGATTACACACGGGTCCAGGAGGCTGTCCTCTGATAAGGTATAAGAAATCCTCCAGTTTCCCTCCCCCATGATTCAAAAACAATTGCGAGCTTTCCTGGGATTAACTGGATATTGTATGAATTCCTGTCCCAGTGTGCATCAGATATCAGAATTAAGTTCTAATTGCCCAGCCCATATATGAAAGCTTAAAAGGATGGGATGATTATGTGGAGAACTCCTCAAAAGGAGGAAGAGGCTACACTAAAAGAGGCCTTAATTCAGGCACCTGCCTTGAGGTTGGCAGACCCAGAAAAAGCATTCCAACTTTATGTCCATGAAAGACAGAGAAGAGCTTTGGGAGTGTTAACTCAAAGGTTGGGATCGAACCCCAGCC
>SJYV01050440.1:0-12776 GCA_006410875.1 Neotragus pygmaeus
AAGTCTTGCTTGTGCCCTCCAAGAATCTCTGTTTCCCCAGTTTTGTGGACATTCTATAATGAAATCCTGCTGCCCTTCAAAGTCAGTTTCCCTGGGGATTTACAATTCCTTTGCCAGATCCCCAGGTTGGGAAGTCTGTTGAGGGGCTAGAATTTTACAACAGATTGAGGACTTCTTCAGTATAACTGTCTTCCAGTTTGTGGAATGCCCACCAGATGACTGCATGGTGGGGCTAATGGCTACCTCCTCCAACAGAACTTATGCCACATGCCACGCCTCCCAGTACTGCTGCTGCCAGTGCCTCTGTCCCTGAGGCAGGCCACTGCTGACTCATGCCTCCACAGGAGATCCTCAAACACTCACAGCAGATCTGGTCCAGTCTCTTGTGGGGCTCACTGCTTCTTTTCCTGGGTCCTGGTGCACACAAGGTTTAGCTTGTGCCCTCCAAGAGTCTCTGGTGGGTAGGAGATTTGATTTTAAACTTAATTGTGTCCCTCCTACAGTCTTCTTGCAGCTTCACCTTTGTCCTTGTGCATGGGGTTTCTTTTTTTGGTGGGTTCCAACATCCTTCTGTAGATGGCTGGTTGCAATTTTGGTGTTCTTCCAGAAGAAACTGAGTGCACGTCCTTCTACTCTGCCATTTCCTAGATCTGTTAAATTTCTGGGAGGTCTCTCACTTATTTCAACCAGTACTCCAGGTTCATGTTAGCTGTGATGTTGGCCTTTCCTGATTGTTTGTCACTGAGATCATTCTTGATCACAGATTTCAGCAAATTTAATGCCTATGCCTGCTTTAAGAACATCTGAGAAATAAATGTATTAAAATACGTTAATGCTACTTGTGACTGAAATTTAAGAGTAATCTCTGTGGTCAACTAAGTTCTACTTTTGGCTGGAAAGCTAAGGGCACATCATTGTTTAACACAGACATTAACACTGATCCTGAAGAGCATGTGCTGGCACGTCTTCTAAAATACGTCTCTGTACAGTTATGTAGAGCACCTTTCAGACTGCCCAGAGACGGTCTTCAATATCCTGTGAATATTCTCCTTTTCCTTACTACTGGAAATATCTATTGAGGTATTTCTTTGTTCATACTTCACTCTAAATGCTTTTCGTGTGTCTTTCAACTCACAGAATCTGTAGAATGTGACTCAAAACTCATGTATAAGTGTCTTCCATGGCTCTGTATCATCTCAACCTCCTGGAAGCCCTCTCTGCAAGTGCGCTTAGTGATGGGACTAGCGTTATCACCAGTTCTCTGTGTGCCTCACCTTTGCTTTCTGCCTATTTTCTAGTGTGTTGATGATCTCTGTGATCTTGGGGTTATTTTTGTATCTCAGAGCTTAACCTAAGCCTGGTACAAAAGAGATTCCCAAACCTACTTAACCTGCATAGGCAAATGAATTTTCAGATGGACGTCCCTTCCTGCTTACTAAGGAGCCCTGGCACTAATCTGCCTGCTCTTGCTGTCTCTCTGCTCTGCAGGCACCCTTTTGCATCTTAAATTAATCAGTCACTGCTTGCTGGAGGAAGTGGTCACATCTGTCTGTCGGGGTGGTTGGGATGACCTGGAAGCCTCAAGAAGGTGCGCACTGTGCAAAGGCAGGGTGGCTGCACTCCTGCTGATAGAGAGGCATCCAGCACAGGATGCTCAGAGCATAAACGACATCTCTTATACGCTGTTCCTTTGAAGGGTCAGGCTTCACAGAGACGTACTGGTCATTTAACAGAATCAGTTACTGCTGGCAATTACTTTATGCTGTTGGCAGAAAAATGCTTTATAATGAGGGGCCGTTTTTATAGCTTCCATTGGGTCCTTGGGGTCAGTTGTCTGGAAATGAGTTTCCTCTGCTGGACACATGGCTTCTGAGCGCATCAGCTGAGGGGATCTGGAAAGTGCTAACAGCCAACGTCCAAAACTTGGTCCCTACTACTCTCCTGATATGAACCCAGAACTGCCCCTCCTTCTCCAGCTGCTGCTGATGGCGAATCTGCATCCCCTCACTATGAAGACGGAGCTTATTGCTCATGCTGACCTGGACTTGAAAGTTCTCTGCTAATCCTGTAAGTAGGTTCTCCAAGAGCTTAAGTTTTCCTGAGAGGCCAGAATGAGCACCTCCTTGCCCGTCCCAGTATTACACACGCCCTCGGCACAGATTAAAGGGCAGCATGGGAAGTAATGAAAGCAGCTTATTTTGTAGCCATCAGGGTAAATATAAAAATAAGACATTAAATTATAAAAACATGGATAATAGGTTTAAAATCTCTTCCCTGAACACGGCACAATGCATGGGCTCCCTCGCTTTTCTGCCCTCCTTGACCCCATGCTGCCATCCCCTGGTCCTGGGTCTGTCCCTGGCAGGCGGAGAGCGCCCTGGCCTATCTGTCCATGTGCTCTGCACAGGCCCTGGGGCGGAAGTGCTGCCCTGTGTCGAGGGTCTGCCTTGTTCGGGTCTCCAGGTCCAAATACTGATCTCTTTCAGAGACTCCCTCACACACCATCTGGAAACCCATGCCACCAGCTCTCCAGACACCCTCAGTGAAGCCGTGGTGACAGAACCAGGCTTCACAGTCTGCCCTGAAGGGGTGGCGGGAGAGTGGGGTCCCTGCTTCAGGGCAGTGAAAGCAAACATCCCCTTTCTCTCTTGTCCCCTCTCCTACCAGCTCTGCCTCTGCTGCCAGGCACCAGGTTCTCTGTCAGGAACAAAATTCTTAAGGCCATGCCTGCACTTTTCAAACACTTTTTAAGCATCTTTAAACATGTTAGAAACCCCCCCCCCCCCCCACGACCTGCTGTTCGCTGAAGAGACTCCTGCCAAGTTATAAATGAGTTTCTGTGCCAGGTAGTGCCTGTCTGCGGGGAGCTGGGGCAGAGAAGGCGCAGTCTCAGCAACTCAGCAGTGCATTGCGAGACTGTCTTTTGTCGTGAAGCCGAGACCTGGCTCCAAGTGCACAGTGGCTCCAGGGGTTACTGAGACAGGTGAGCTGGGGAGGAGGAAGTTGAGGCAGTGCTGGTGGGCAGGGAGACTGGAGGCCTGTCTTAGAGGAGCTGGATGTCTCTTAGAATTGACCAAACTGCCCCTTCCCACACCTTCCTTCCTCCCCAGGATACGGGAGAGTGGAGCCGCACAGAGAACAAAGGGACAGACATGGTGTGGTCAGTGGCCCTGTGTGTGTGTGCGCTAAGCCGCTTCAGCTGTGTCTCACTGACCCTATAAGCTGTAGTCCGCCAGGCTCCTCTGTCCATGGGATTCTCCAGGCAAGAATACTGCGGTGGGTTTTCATGCCCTCCTCCACACCTTCCTAGTCCTTTCAGAGAGGCGAGGTTTGCCCTGGTCCTGGGCATGACAGAATTCGCAGCCAATGGAACATGGTGTTGAGGCTGTCTGACTGATTTCATCTTGAAAAATACTTGGGAAATTCTACAGTTACCAGCCTTATCAAAAAGAAGTTAAAAATTCACAAATTATGTGTTGCTACTCTAATCCTTTTAACTTCATAATGTATATACATATGTTCAAGAGAGACATTCAGTGTATTTGTGTTTGTATATCTTTGCTTTGATTTTATTCTAATAGCATGCAGTCCATACATATTATAAGTGTCATGTTGCCATTTTGCTTAACATTTTAGTCCTCCAATTTACATGCAACTCCTTATATTTGAATAATTCAACTGTTATTTATTTTGAAGAATTTAAAAAATAAAAAATGTAATCAATCAACTAAATCTACTGTTATTTTATTTCCATGGTAATATTTTTCTAAGAACCAAGTTAATAATGCAAATATATATATACTTTACATCCAGAAATTCCATTTAATTTTAATAAGTAGGTTAGTGGACAAAAATCATATATTGTTGAATTAAAAGGATTATGAATAAAAAACTGAAACTGATTAGTTTACTAGAGGAATTTTTAATATTTAATTACTTTGTTATGAATTAAAATGAGAAAGGCAGGAAAAAACTGAGTTGATCCAGTGAAATTACATTGTTGTTTAGTCACTAAGTCATGTCCGATTCTTTGCAACCCTATGGACTATAGCCCACCAGGCTCGCCTGCCATGGAGTTTCCCAGACTAGAACACTGAAGTAGGTTGCCATTTCCTTCTCCAGAGGATCTTCCCAACCCAGGTATCAATTTGTCATCTCCTGCATTGGCAGGTATTCTTTACCATTGAGCCCTCAGGGAAGCCCTAAAATCCCTATTATTAATTTTTTGTGAAGACCAAAGCACACTCTAAACATTAACAACTGCATAACTGTTTTGGCCATTTTCTGTTAATTTTAGTTAAATTTCATTCTAGTTTTATAAAATGGGTTTGGAATTTTGAGGGACTCAAAAAACCCCCTTATTTGATATTTCTAAAAATTACTAAGTATTTAATGAGTACTCATGAAACAATCATTCACTCTAAAGCCTCTAGAATATAATTCTCCCAACATTTGCAGAGTTTTAAGTGAAAATATTTTGCAAACTCATTGCGGACTATGGAACGTATAACACAACTATGGATTTCAAAGAGGAACAGGCTGATGGAAGCAGCAGTTAATGACCAGTAGACTGCAGGCCCAGGCTATGCAGGCCATCCTGCAGCAGCATCTACATGGGCCTGCTCTTCCAAGGCTGGCAGGCTGCAGGATTTCCCATGTGACCTCTCAGTGAGCTCACAAGCCCAGGCTAGTGTCAGAGATACTAATTGCAAGCACAGCTCAGGTTCATTTTCCTGCATAATGACGATGGCAAAGCCATAAAAGAAACTCAGGGACACCAGTACGTGCCAGAGTCGTGTGGGCTTTAAATATCTAACCAGCCCTGAGCTAGGCTGGGTTAATTAAGTGTAAATCTGGTGTTTTCTTTTTGCTTTAAAATGTACTTAATGCTACAGGATGGAAGCAGCATTCTTTTCATATTATGTTTTCCAGTCTGAGCTTTGCTACATGGCTCATTTTGTTTTGTGGTTAAAAATATTTTGTATTTAATAGTATGAAGATACTGTTTCCTTACTTGTGGGTCTTTAAACAAAATTCTTCACAGTTGACATTAAGGTACAATATTACCATAATTCTAAAATAGAATCTGTTATAAGCCACATAATTAGGTTCACACTAGATTTTGTGGAGAGGTAGACAAGAGACACTAATTAAACACCAACTGCAAAATGCACTGGCAGTTAGACAATTTGAGACCTGAAAAAAGGTTTGTATAGGAAACAGCTATCAGCATTGTTTTTTGAATATGTGCTACATATGATGCCGGTCGGTTCAGTTCAGTTCAGTCACTCAGGTGTATCTGACTCTTTGCAACCCCATGGGCTACAGCATGCCAGGACTCTCCTTGCCCATCACCAACTCCCAGAGTTTACTCAAACTCATGTCCATCGAGTCGGTGATGCCATCCAACCATCTCATCCTCTGTCATCCCTTTCTCCTCCTGCCTTGGATCTTTCCCAGCATCAGTCTTTTCAAATGAGTCAGTTCTTCGCATCAGGTGGCCAGAATATTAGAGTTTCAGCTTCAGCATCAGCACTTCCAATGAATATTCAGGGCTGATTTCCTTTAGGATGGACTGGTTGGATCTTCTTGCAGTCCAAGGAACTCTCAAGAGTCTTCTCCAATACCATAGCTCAAAAGCATCCAGCTTTCTTTATAGTCCAACTCTCACATCCATACATGACTAATGGAAAACCATACTGGAATTTGTTGGCAAAGTAATGTCTCTGCTTTTTAATATACTGTCTAGGTTGGTCATAACTTTTCTTCCAAGGAGCAAGGCTCTTTTAATTTCATGGCTTCAGTCACCATCTGCAGTGATTTTGGAGCCCCCCCAAATAAAGTCTGTCACTGTTTCTACTGTTTCCCCATCTATTTGCCATGAAGTTATGGGGCCATATGCCATGCTGTTAGTTTTCTGAATGTTGAGCTTTAAGCTGACTTTTTCACTCTCCTCTTTCACTTTCATCAAGAGGGTCTTTAGTTCTTCTTCACTTTATGCCATAAGGGTGGTTATTTGCATATCTGAGGTTATTGCTATTTCTCCCAGCCATTTTAAACCACTTTTGATTATTTATATTTACAGTTGCTGTTGAATGAGCCAATGCTAATTATAATTCCATTCAAACCTAAAGACCATGAAACCAATGTTCAACAGGAGAAAGGCAGGTTCATTTAGCTCTTAGAAACAGGCTGCCAGTCTTCAAAGACTCAAACAAGAAGTGACAAATCCTCCCCTTTCCAGACCCAGCCAGGCTCCCTCCGTGACCTTCACACCCTGCAAAGTCTTCTTCATAAAACCAGCTCCACCCACAGCCCCCCTCCCCCCACAGACAGCGCATCTCAAACTCCTTTGACATTTGTTTCTGACTTCCACAGCCACCCACCTGAAGAAAAATGTTAGTTGCTCAGTCGTGTCTGACTCTTTGCAACTTCATGGGATTTCCCAGGCAAGAATAACTGGAGTGGGTAGCCATTCCCTTTTCCTTGGAGGAGGGATCTTCCCCATCCAGGGACCAAACCCAGGTCTCTTGCATTACAGGCAGATTCTTAACTGACTGAGCCACAGGGAAGCCCCACCTGAAGCTTCAGATGAACTAACTTCCAAAAACTGCTCCTTTGGAGGCCCTCCTCGGCTCCAGGTCATGTCTAGCTATTTGGTGGGGAAGCAGGAAAGCTGGGCTAAGTGGGAACTTTGACCCACAGAATCTAAGAGACAGGGTATCATGTCCCTGATGGTGACATTTCAAGGTATTCACTCCTTTGTCTTTGAGAAGCGTATTCCTGGATCTGATGTTGGTAGACTTAGATTTTAAAAAGATTTACACACACTTCAGAAGACAGAGAACGTGATTATAGGTTTTCTAAAGTAAATGCTCTCAGGGAAGGGTTACTTGTATTGATATCTCCCTTTCGACGCTCACTGTGTGTTATCTGTGCTCCATCCCCTCTGTCCGTGGGAGCAGAGACAGCCTCTGGCTGAGGAAGAGAAACAGTGGCCAACGTGCCTGCAAACACTTGTTCAGAGTTGCCATGGGTGGTCCTTTGTTCCCTAAAATGGTTCACCTCTCGCCCCAGCTCCAATGACACTGCTACCTTCATCCCACACTGTGGAGGGATCCCATCACCTGAAACGTAGTCCCCGTCCTCAGGAAAGTGCTTTATCTGGGAGAGAGTACCTTTATCACCCCTGTGTTCTGCGCTCAGCAGAGCTCTCAGGAACGAATAGCCACTTAAAACACTAATTTAATGGATACATGAAATAATGGTGCTATAAAACTATCTCTGTGTGTGTGTGTGTGTGTGTGCACGCGTGGGTGCATGTGGGTGCTGTGTGGACTCTGATTCTTGACAAAACGAATGCTTTTATAATACCTGAAAATTTGTTGTATGTATTGATATGCCTGCCTCATAATTACTATCCTAAATGTACACATATTATAACAGACGTTTACTTTTATACTTGTAATGTGCAGATGGGGACTCTGAGGACCCTACTTGTAAACAGGAAGCAGAGTCCACAGGATGGGCAGACCTGGCATCCTGTTATTGACATTTACTGGGAGGAGAGGAACATAGTTTCCACAAATGATCCCACTTTGGAAATGCCTCTGCCCACAAAGCCTAAAAACAACACTGTATATTTTGGGTTCATTTTTAAATGTCCTTTTGGGTGTTGCCATAAAGGGTTTATCTCTCTAGAGGAATATAAGGATGCTTTTATTGATGGTAAGAAACCAGGCTGTCGAGACAACATGCACAGTGAGACTTAATTCAGTCTCTTTGTTTTGCAAACAAAAAACACAAATGTAATGAAAATTTGTTGTCCTTTGTTTTTTCCAGAAGAAACAATTTTGAAACCATAGTGAACTGCACTGCAGAATCTGATGTCAGAATTGGGACAGGATTAGGAATATTATGTGGCCTACCTCCCTCTCCCCACCCCGCTTCTTTCTTGTGGGAAGAATAGAGGGTGAGAATGCACTATGTGACGGAATGCCCTCGAACCCCTTGATCTCACCACAGGAGCGTGCTGCGGAGACAGTGCTATAACAGCACCTGTGACTTTGTCGACTGCAGATGGCATAGGTGCTCAGGATGCTGACCCACAGCTTTGCTAGAGCCCCAAGCTTCAGTCACCATTTTCTGTAATATAAAAATGACCATTATCTTAACTCTGACATTTCCCAGAAGATGAGTCTGGGTCAAGTGATTGGCTGTGAACAGTCTCTAGTATCACCCGAAGAGCAGTCAATAGAACACTTTCACTTCTAAGCCTTCTTATGTGTGTGTGTGATCCATTTCCCACGGAAAGCTGTGGGTGGTTACCTTTCATCATCAATTCATTTTCCCACAATCTATCTCTTTTTCATGTCGGAGAAAGAAATGGGAAACATATGAAGTAGACTATGTAAAATACTTTAGAGTACTTAATTAAAGTCATTTATTTCATTAGTTTGTACAATCTAGGGGTAAATGAAGATCTGAGATCATTTCATTACTGAAGACAGAATGCACTGTTGTACAGTGATCGTCCAGTTGTTTCATCATTTACTGGGGTTTTTAATGCTGCATCTCCCTTTTTTTCTGCTAAAAATACAAAAACAATCCCAGAACCAGAGAAATTCTCTATATTCCCCTGACGTTGTGGAAAAAGAGCTTTATATCACATCACTACTAGCAGGTGACGAGGGCATGATGTTTAAGCTTCATTAAGCTATAGTTGTCTGATATATAAACTGAGGAAACAGTGCCATATATGTCATATGTATATATACCATAGATCTATGGCACTGGTTACAGTGATACATACTATTAAGACGAGAGCCCCCAAGAGACCAAGCTTATATAAAATATAAAGAGGTAAGCAGTATATATGCATGTCTGCATGTATATATGTTCATATGTATATTTGAAATAAATGAGCATTACTTCTAAGATAATGCATAAAGAATCACTAACATATTATTGTAGTTAATTGAAGTTTCATGAAGCTAATGTTTACACTTAGTTTATCAGAGACCTGAAAAGGCACTGTCCTGCAACAGTAGCCACTATTAGGTGGCCTCAGTGACCCAGCCCTCAGCAGTATTTCTGACAGACCTTCAGTGAAGGTGGCTGGGCACTCAGCAGCCAGCGTTTCCTGGGCGCCTGCTCGGCTCTGCACGTGGGCTGCAGTGCCGTCCTAAGGACCCCAGCTCGGGGGAAAGGAACCCAGCACCATGTTCTGTACTTGACATGACAACAGCACAGAGCTGAGCAGCTCCTCAGTGCTCCTAAGGGGCCAGAAGGACACGGTCTGAGATGTGAAGGGTCTCCAAGGCGTTTGCTCATTTTCCCCACAAGATATCTGAATTCTGACATTGTGCGGGAGTTAACTCAAACTCAGATAACTAATGTGTTTACTAAAAGACAGGTATTGGGCTGTCCAGCACTTCACTGTTTATAAATCCCACAGGTAAGCCACCCGAGTATCCCACAAGGGAATGTGTGGATAAATTTATGTATGGTTCAGGATGGGGAACGCATGTATACCTGTGGTAGATTCATGTTGATATATGGCAAAACCAATACAATATTGTAAAGTAATTAACCTCCAATTAAAATAAATAAATTTTTATTAAAAAAGAAAAAAAATCCATGAGTGAATCATGGATGCAATTCACACACATCATGCTGTGGGCAATCAGTCAAAGAGCACACAGATAATTACACATCACACTGTGTGCCAGAGGGCTCAGTGGGACTTATGGGATGGGGAGGGTGGATGGAACCAGCTTGGGAGCATGAAGAAGGCTGCTCCTGGGGGAAGCAGAGGTTTTTATCTGACCTCATAGTAAGAAGTGCACTGTCTCACCACTTACCTCATCTCGGGAAGAAGGCACTGAAGAGATGCTCTGTCTGTGACTCTAGATCCTTCCATTATCTGATTTCACCACCAATTTGAGAATCACCTGATATGCAAATTTTCTTACCATTTGCATCACATTGCCATTTTGCATGGACTTATTTTATGACATATTTTTTTCCCAGCTTACAGATTAGAGATTTTACACATGACTCGCTTCCCTGGTGGCTCAGTCTGAAAAGACTCTGCCTGCAATGTGGGAGACCTGGGTTTCATTCCTGGGTTGGTAAGATCCCCTGGAGAAGGAAATGGCAACCCACTCCAGTATTCTTGCCTGGAGAATCCCACAGACGAGCCTGGTGGGCTACAATCCATGGGGATACAAGCAGTTGGACTCAACTAAGTGACTTTCTTTTTCTTTGAGTATTCAAGCCTGAAGTAAGCTTATGTAATACAGAATATATCTCATGTTTCTTTTGTAGACTATATTCACAGATTTGCAAAATAATGATATATAATGAATGTCCCCAGTTCTTGCCAGTTTTAATCAGTGCAGCTCAATAGCTCAGAAATCATTTGCATATCAACTGAAACCCTGAGTTTATTTCTAAAAAATGTTTTAAAATTAGACTTTTCCCTGTATATGGTAAGTAAAAAGTACATGTGTGTTAAATTAGTACATGCAAAAACATGTATTTGTTGAGCACTAACTAAATTATATCATTTCCCAACTACCAAATCAATTATTAAATTAATTACATCCAATCTCATTCCAAATATTACACAGGTGGCTTTCAAAAAATAAATGCACAAGAATCCCGAGCTTGTGCATTTATTTTTTGAAAGCCACCTGTGTAATATTTGGAATGAGATTGGATGTAATTAATTTAATAATTGATTTGGTAGTTGGGAAATGATATAATTTAGTTAGTGCTCAACAAATACATGTTTTTGCATGTACTAATTTAACACACATGTACTTTTTACTTACCATATACAGGGAAAAGTCTAATTTTAAAACATTTTTTAGAAATAAACTCAGGGTTTCAGTTGATATGCAAATGATTTCTGAGCTATTGAGCTGCACTGATTAAAACTGGCAAGAACTGAGGACATTCATTATATATCATTATTTTGCAAATCTGTGAATATAGTCTACAAAAGAAACATGAGATATATTCTGTATTACATAAGCTTACTTCAGGCTTGAATACTCAAAGAAAAAGAAAGTCACTTAGTTGAGTCCAACTGCTTGTATCCCCATGGATTGTAGCCCACCAGGCTCGTCTGTGGGATTCTCCAGGCAAGAATACTGGAGTGGGTTGCCATTTCCTTCTCCAGGGGATCTTACCAACCCAGGAATGAAACCCAGGTCTCCCACATTGCAGGCAGAGTCTTTTCAGACTGAGCCACCAGGGAAGCGAGTCATGTGTAAAATCTCTAATCTGTAAGCTGGGAAAAAAATATGTCATAAAATAAGTCCATGCAAAATGGCAATGTGATGCAAATGGTAAGAAAATTTGCATATCAGGTGATTCTCAAATTGGTGGTGAAATCAGATAATGGAAGGATCTAGAGTCACAGACAGAGCATCTCTTCAGTGCCTTCTTCCCGAGATGAGGTAAGTGGTGAGACAGTGCACTTCTTACTATGAGGTCAGATAAAAACCTCTGCTTCCCCCAGGAGCAGCCTTCTTCATGCTCCCAAGCTGGTTCCATCCACCCTCCCCATCCCATAAGTCCCACTGAGCCCTCTGGCACACAGTGTGATGTGTAATTATCTGTGTGCTCTTTGACTGATTGCCCACAGCATGATGTGTGTGAATTGCATCCATGATTCACTCATGGATTTTTTTTCTTTTTTAATAAAAATTTATTTATTTTAATTGGAGGTTAATTACTTTACAATATTGTATTGGTTTTGCCATATATCAACATGAATCTACCACAGGTATACATGCNTGTTCCCAGGACTCCCCTAGGTTCCCAATCAGTCCGCCTACATCAGAGGCAAAACCAACAGCGAGTTACCTTGTCCCATGCCTGGCCACCTGCTCCCACGCTGTCTTGGAGCTGGCCTGCTGTGGGGGCGGGGAGGTTGGCAGTGGGTGCCTGTAAAAAAACACCGGGGAGTGGTAGGGAACAGGTTTGTTGAAATCCCACTCAGCGCCTCCCTGAAAGGTCCTGCCTGCCACCTGGCTGCCGTGTGTACACAGGAATAGGTCAGGTGCTGGGGGAGGGGCTGGCTGGGGACGCCTGCTTGCCTGGTGTAAAATACCTCTTTCTGGTCCCCAAAGTCTGTGTGGAGAGTGCGCCCTTGAATGTATGCCCTCATTTGTATGCAAGGCTGTGCCCATGTGTGTGCCAGGAGATGCACATTTATTCATATAGTCATAATCTTTTGAGCTTGGAAGGGCCTTTGGAAGAGACCCCTCCACCCTCACCCTACTTCTGCCACATCCATGCCAAATGTTCATCTGGATTCCACTTGATTGTTCCTGGTGGCAGGGAGCTCACTACTTCTTAAGGAAGTCCATCTCTGCTTAGACAATTGGAATACTGAGTTGGGAATTGTTCCAGGCAGCCTGGACAATCTCCTCCCACCCCTGCCCACCTAACACTGTAGGAAAACAGGGCCAAGACAAGGTGTCAAGAAACAGCACCCCAATATATATGTTACAGCCAATGTTTACTGCATACCTGCTATCAATCAGGCACTGCATTAAGTGTTGCCCATAAATTCACCGTTATAATCCTCAGAAAATTCTTTGAGGTCATGTTTGTCATTAGCCCATTTTACGGAGGAAGAAACTGAGACACAAAAAGGATAAGTCCTCTGCCTGAAGTTTCACAGCCGGGTAGTGGCAAAGCCAGGATTCAGAACCAGGAAGTCTGGCTCCACCTAAGGTTAATTACCACATTATACTGCA
>SJYV01050442.1:0-19554 GCA_006410875.1 Neotragus pygmaeus
ACCAGGATTTTTTTCTGCATACTTTTCCCATAAACAAGGGTCTTATGTTGTGTACATTATCTTCTGGCCCTGGAGGCTTGATGACATTTTATGACCTTTTTTTGATAAAGGTTGATCAACCAGAAAACTTGTTTTTCCCTTGAAGTGTTTTTTCTTTATACGTCTAATGTGTGTCAGCCTCAGAAAGTACTAAACAAAGTTACATTCTCAGGGAGCAAAGGTGCAGTGGGTTACAACAGCAAAAGAACTCATTAGCTCAAAGGTCTGATGTGGTTAATACCAAAACTAATGCACTCCTGGGCACACAATGGATAAGGGATATGGGAACTTGGCAGCAGGCATTGGCTCAACAATGCAGCACTTCACCAGTATTATTTTAATAAAACCTTCTCACCCCTCGAGGGCTCTATATTTTTAGAATGCTTAGGCTTCCCGTCTCATGGTTGGCATGTTGTGAACAAGCACATGCGCAGTTGCAAGAGTATGGATATACATGCCAGGNAGGCAAGGACTGACCTCTGCAGGAAATCACCTTTATTTCTATGCATTTCGGGGTCATCTCTCAAAAGGGGCCTCTCCTCCCCACCCCAGCACCTTTTGTCTCTAGCTCACAGGGGCATTTAAGGGGGTGGATTCAGCATTTCCGGGAGAAATTTCTCAAAATTTTCTCATTTGCAGAAAACTGTTTACTCAGTATTCCTGGGTCTGTCCCATATACAGGAGGTTACAAGTTCTTAAACTGTTACTTGTATTTCTTCTATTAAAGTGTCTTTATTAGAATAGGAGGGGGAGGGGAGAAGGAAATCGGCCCCTTCCAGCCTCTGGGACAGGAAATCCCTCCAGGCCCTAGCCTTCCTCTCACCCACCCAGTGTAACCTGATACTCAGCGGTTCATCCCGCCTCCTAGAACCAGCCCATCCCCAATACCTCAAAAGCCAGGAAACGGAAATTCAGAGAAATCGAAACTCCCGGGTAAAGAAAGAGGCCCCGAGTCTGTGCTGGCACCTGGACCGCAGCTGCTCGGTGCCCACCATGAACCGCACATCCCAGCTCTTATTCACTGGGACCCACGGTGCCGTGCCCCCAGCCTACGAGATGCTCAAGGAGGAGCCCGAGGTGGCCGTGCTGGGGGCGCCCCAGAGCCAGGCGCCCGTGACGACCACGGTGATCAACATCCGCAGCGACACCGCCGTGCCGGACCACGTCGTGTGGTCCCNCCCACGGTGCCGTGCCCCCAGCCTACGAGATGCTCAAGGAGGAGCCCGAGGTGGCCGTGCTGGGGGCGCCCCAGAGCCAGGCGCCCGTGACGACCACGGTGATCAACATCCGCAGCGACACCGCCGTGCCGGACCACGTCGTGTGGTCCCTGTTCAACACCATCTTCATGAACTGGTGCTGCCTGGGCTTCGTGGCATTCGCCTACTCTGTGAAGGTGGGTGGGCACCTGGGGCGTCTCCAGAAAGTGCTGGGAGCCTGGAGAGGCCTGCCTGGGTGACATGTATGGTTGGGGAGCTCCCGTCTGTTGTGTGTGTGTGTGTGTACACATGTATGTGTGTGCGCGCGCACGTGCAGGTCATGACGAGGCTGCAGGGGGTGTGTGGGGATGACCAGGGTCAGCCTTTTGTCCCCTGGTGGGTGAGTGGCCAATGAGGGGGCTGAGAGGAAGGATGGGAGAGCCCTGGGCCTCCTGGAGAGGCTGACTGTCTGCGGGAAAGCTGATGGAGACCCCGGAGGAGGGAGCGCCCACCGGCCACTGTCCAGGGGACGGGCGGGCGTGGGTCCCCGCTGGGAGGAACAGGCAGTGGGGGGGCAGCAGGGGGCTTGAGCCACAGGCCCCTCACGACCTCTCCTCCCCCAGTCTAGGGACCGGAAGATGGTCGGCGACATCACTGGGGCCCAGAGCTACGCCTCCACCGCCAAGTGCCTGAACATCTGCTCCCTGGTCCTGGGCCTCCTTCTGACGATCGTCCTCATCATCGTTTTGTCCACTGGCTCCCTGATGATCGTTCAAGCAGTCTCGGAGCTCATACAGAGCTATGGAGGCCACTAGTCCCTGCCCACAGCTGAGGCAGTCACCCCTTTTTCCTGCATCTGTCCACCAAGAAATAAAAGGAGGCATTTGTATGTGAGGGCGCTGTGTTTCGACCTGGGGAGGGGGCCCTTGAGAGTCCCAGCCTGGACGTGAGCCCGAGCCCACCTCCTCCCACCCCGCACTGTATCCCACACGCTCTGCGGCTCTAGGCGGCCTGTCTGGGGCCTTGGGCTGGGGCTGCAGTTACTGGTCAGGGGGTTGGGGTGTGGGTTCCTCAAGGGTTGGGCACAGAACACCCTCGGCTCGGTTGACAAAACAGAACAAAACCCTCAGAAGCCTGCAAATAAGAAGATGGTTTGGCGCCTTAGGATTCCCAACTGGAGAAATGCAGATTTGGGGGCAAGTCAGCTGTGCTGCAGGCAAGCCCAGAGAGCAGGGAGGTTCCAGCAAGGGGGCAGTGCCAGCAGGCCAGGGCCACAGCCGGCAGCTGCCTGTTGGCTAACAGCTTTCCAGGGAGCGAAGAGCAGGAGTTCCGGGGGTCCGAGGGCGGCTCGGCCAGGACGCTGGCCAGTCCCGGCTCTCCTGGCGCCCAGCTCCCTCACCCTGCGGCACGTCCCTCTCGTCACTGTCCTTCGCACGGCCCCGCAGGGCCCCTCCGCTGGGAAGGCAACAGGAGCACCGCGTCCACCACTGCAGAGAGCGCCCCGTGCTGCTCAGCTAGAGGAGAGGCCCTGCCCTGCCCTCGACAGCAGCCCCATCCCTCTCCTGCCGTGGCCACGGGGGCTCTCGAGGGCAGCGCAGACCCGCCCGCCGCCATCTGGGCTGGGGCGTGTAGAGGGGCAGCGGAGCCGCCCCCTCGTCCCCGGACTCCTCGTGTGGGTCCCCCCTCCCCCCAGTCTGTCCCTACCCCAGCCCCCTGACTTGGGGAGGCTGGGATCCCAGGGTGGGCCAGGAGGGAGCCCCTCTCCCTGTGGGTCTGACACCCGTGAGCAGGGAGGGCAGCACCAAGGAGGTCCTGGAGGAGGCTGGCAGGCACGCCCCTCGGGGTCGGGAAGGACTGCCTCCAGGGTGGGGGAGAGCCAGCAGCTGGCAAAGCCCTGGAGCTGCCAGGGGCACTGCCCAGCGGCGCAGATCCCGCTGGGTGGGCTGGGGAGGCAGTCTTCCCGTGCCAGCAGCAACAGGAAGGGAGCCAGGGGTGAGGCCAGGGGCACACCTGCCCCCCCCCAACCCGGGACTCATCTGCCCTGCCCTGCCCTCCCCAAGCTGGAACCAAACCTGGCATCTTAAGGAGCCCTGTCTTCTGAATTCCTTCGAGGCCCAGTCCAGGCAAAGCAGAGGCAGAGCCTTCTCCCTACAGGCTCCTTCGAAAAGGAACCCCCCGTCACCCTGGCCCAGGGCTCCAGCCTCCCCGCTCTGTCCTCCCGCTGCCCCAGCTCTTTCAGCCCAGCCCAGGTCACCCACAGCTGACAGAGGACACGGGACCGTCCCCTGGGGCCAGGCGGGGGTGTGGCTCCAGGACCACAGCTGCTCACGGCCCGGCCGTCGAGGGAAGGTCCCCCAGTTTCCCCTGCTCGATGCCTCCGGCCTCCTGTGAATTTTCAGAAGGTCCAGAACATGGGCCTTTGCGGCCTGCAGCAGGGGGGCTCCCACCTAGCAGGACCCTCTCCGCAAATCGGTGAAGCTCAGGCGGGCTACACTCAGTGCCACCAGCCCTCACGACTGCTGCCCACCTGAGAGGATGTAGGGACCCCCTAGGGCCTGCCGGGGTTGTGGGTTCACAGGCCAGGGGTCAGGGTCACACATCTGTCCCCGTCGTCCCTGCGGAGACAGTCCTTCCTGGCCTCAGAGAGGCAGTCTGCCAGCCTCTCCTCCTGCAGGATTCAGCGTCCCTGAGGCTGAGCCCTTGTGCTGGCGTGTGGGACCCGAGAGAAAGTGAGCGACCTCATCTGAGTCACCGTCCACCAGCGAGGATCCAGACCAGCCTGGCCCCCAGGTAGGGCCCATGGGGAGTGGGCGTCCATCCCCTCGGAGTGCCGGGAGGAGGGGAAGCCGCTGTGAAGAGCTGCTGACTTCAGTGAGAGCCCCGGGACCCCCGGAGAGCCTGGGTCCCCAGAGGGTGTGTGGACGGCTCCCTCCCCAGCAGCAGCCTGTGGCCGCCTGGACTCCTCCGGCCTCTCTGGGTGACACCCTGCGCAGGGCACAGCGGCTCAGCAGCTGGGGTGCCCCCCCCCGCCCGCTCCCCCTGGGACATCAGAGACAGGAGCACCTGTCCGGGCGTCTCTCCCCACATTGGGCTAGGAGGGCCCCCGTCTCCCCGTCTGCATCCCAGGCTCACAACAATGTCCCAGGGTCCCCAGTGTCTGCGAGACCCTTCCACCCAGCAGGGCTTGCTGGTTTTGAGGGGAGGAAGGGGTCTTTCCTCTGGGGGCTCCCGTTGACCAGGGTGGGGTCACCAGCTCTGCTCTGGCCTTCTCAGTCAGCCCGCGGCTGAGCGCTCTGGGCTCCCCAGAGGCCGCCAGGGTCCAGCAGGGTCCCCTCCGCAGGAGACGTCACAGCAGCTGCACAGACAAGGGCACTTTATTGATTCAGTGGTTGACAATCTGTGTCTATAGACTGCTGCCTTGGGTCGGGAGCGGGGCGGGCCCATGCCTCGGGTGCGAAGCCACCAAGGACGGTGGAGGCCCTGGACCGCCTCCGTGGACAGCGGCTAGTAGCCTCTATTCCTCGTCATCTCCAAAGCCGTATGGTAGGCTGCCAGGTAGACGAAGACGAGAAGAACGATCGATCCAATGGTCAGAAGGATGCCCAGGGCCAGGGCCCAGATGTTCAGGCACTTGGCGGTGGAGGCATAGCTCTGGGCCCCAGTGATGTCACCGACCATCTTCCGGTCCCTAGACTGGAGGAGGGAAGGTGGTGAGGGTCTGGGGACCGCCAGGCCTGTGGCTCAGGCCCCCCTGCTGGTCCCGGTCACCCGACGGGCCCTCACACTCTCGTTCCCTGGAGTCTGAACAGGACAGTGGCCGGGGAGACCCTCCCCTCTGGGGGCCTCTGTCTGAGTCCTCACAGAGAGTCAGCCTCTCCAGGACCCCAGGGCTCAGCCTCCCTTTCTCAGGCCCCTTCACCGGCCAGTCACCCACCAGGGGTCAGGGTCCTTGCAGCACCGTCCTTGTTTCCGGACCAGACTCGAGTTCTGAAGCTGAGTGTGAAGGCTGCGCCTTCCCTGATGAGGCTGGGAAGGAGGCCGTCTTGGGGTGCGAGAGACACAGACCCCCCAGCTCCACCCCATGTGAACCCAGGCAGCCTCGCCCTGAGTCTCACTGGGAACGATCCCCCAAGCCACACTCACACACACATACACACTCAAAGAGTATGCACACAGACCGGCACACGTGGGGGCTCCCCAGTGAGGGTGCCATGGGCTGGCCTCTCCAGGCTCCCCAGTGAGCACGCCATCGGGCTGGCCTCTCCAGGCTCCCAGCACTTTCTGGAGACGCCCCAGGTGCCCACCCACCTTCACAGAGTAGGCGAATGCCACGAAGCCCAGGCAGCACCAGTTCATGAAGATGGTGCTGAACAGGGACCACACGACGTGGTCCGGCACGGCGGTGTCGCTGCGGATGTTGATCACCGTGGTCGTCATGGGCGCCTGGCTCTGGGGCGCCCCCAGCACGGCCACCTCGTGCCCCTCCTTGAGCGCGTCTTGTGTAGGCAGATCGATGTGCTGAATGCTGAGGGAAAGGTTGAGAGATGAGTTTCCCAGTTTGTAGTCTGAGAGGCCGGTGGGTTCAGTGGGTGGCCCCATTCTGGGTTAGTTTTTATTTCTCAGTACTTTCTGTTTCCTGTTGTTTCTGAATTGGTTGGATTGTCTGGGACTTTGTTGGTTGGAACAGATGCCTGAGGCCTCAATGTGATCTTATGGCTCCGGTGCTCCCCGGTTATGGCCCCCGTGCTCCTGCTTATGGCCGGAGTGCTCCCGCTTATGGCCTTGGTGCTCCCGGTTATGGCTCCGGTGCTCCCGCTTATGGCCCCGGTGATCCCCGGGCACCACTGCTAGTGCCGAGGTCCTGCCAGCAGCCCTTCCGGCTAAACAGAGGCCTGGTTTCCAACCCAGGGAGTTCACCTGAGCTAATCATTAATCAGATTATTGACGCGAGACCTTGTCTTTTTCTTAACTGTGGTGAAACACTCGTAAAGCTGACCGTCTCAGCCGCGCCGAAGCGCAGCTCAGGCCGTTAAGCATCTTCCCACTGAGGGGCAGCCAGCAGCACCCTCTGCCTCCGGGACGTGCTCGCCCTCCCGAAGGGCCACTCTGTCCCCGGAAACACTCGCTCCCCTCCGCTGCCCTCTTGCAGCCCCTGGCCCACCGTCTACTTCCTGGGTCAGTGAATCTGACCCCTCCAGGTCCTTGTGTGAGTGGAGTCAGACAGGATATGTTGTTTGGTGACTGGCTTATTCCACTGAGCATCGTGTCCTCAAGGTCCATCCACACTGTAGCGTGAATTCCCTTCCTTCTGAAGGGTGAATAATACTCATTTGACGTATTTTAAAGATCCCTCTAGGTAAGTTTGGTAACAATTGATTTTTACACTGCTCCTTCTCGTTCAGAATAGACAGTGTTTCGGCAGCTTTTGGTGTTTGACGTGTTTGTAGCCATTACTCCAGTTTCATCTGATGTGAAGAATTCTTTAGTCTGAATGTCAGCTCAAGGGTGTGTGGCTCACGAGGAAA
Organism: Neotragus pygmaeus; assembly: GCA_006410875.1. Classification (NCBI taxonomy): domain Eukaryota; kingdom Metazoa; phylum Chordata; class Mammalia; order Artiodactyla; family Bovidae; genus Neotragus; species Neotragus pygmaeus. The sequence goes on from SJYV01050442.1 coordinate 6,761, forward strand.
GCTGCTGCTGCTGCTACGTTGCGTCAGTCGTGTCCGACTCTGTGTGACCCCGCAGACGGCAGCCCACTAGGTTTCCCTGCCCCTGAGATTCTCCAGGCAAGAACACTGGAGTGGGTTGCCATTTCCTTCCCCAATGCTTGAAAGTGAAAAGTGAAAGTGAAATCGCTCAGTGGTGTCCAACTCTTAGCGACCCCATGGACTGCAGCCCACCAGGCTCCTCCATCCATGCGATTTTCCAGGCAAGAGTACTGGAGTGGGGTGCCATTGCCTTCTCCATGACGGAAGCTACATTTTGCCATAATTAGAGACTCACTTTCATCTTTCTAGCAGGGATGAAGCAAGAAAAAACATACTGTACATCACGATTCCATGTTTACAGTACTCTTTATAGATAACGTTTTCCAGTTTTGTGTTCAGTTCAGTTCAGTCGCTCAGTCATGTCCAACTCTTTGCGACCCCATGAATCGCAGCACCCCAGGCCTCCTTGTCCATCACTAACTCCCGGAGTTCACTCAAACTCGTGTCCATTGAGTTGGTGATGCCATCTAGCCATTTCATCCTCTGTTGTCCCCTTCTCCTCCTGCCCCCAATCCTTCCCAGCATCAGGGTCTTTTCCAATGAGTCAACTCTTTCCATGAGGTGGCCAGAGTACTGGAGTTTCAGCTTCAGCATCATTCCTTCCAGTGACAACCCGGGACTGGTCTCCTTCGGGATGGACTGGTTGGATCTCCTTGCAGTCCAAGGGACTCTCAACCGTCTTCCCCAACACCACAGTTCAAAAGCATCGGTTCTTCCGTGATCAGCTTTCTTCACTGTCCAACTCTCACATCCATACATGACTACTGGAAAAACCATAGCCCTGACTAGATGGACCTTTGTTGGCANGGGAGAACACTGATCAAAAATACAAGGTTGCAAGTAAGAAAATCTTTTTTTTTTTTTCATTTTATTATAACATGAATTCAACAACTAAAGTTTTTTGTTACTCATATGTATGCACTATGCTACACTATACTATACTGAACTAAGGACATATAGTTGTACAATTGTTTATTTTAATTGGTATTTAAATATACACTGTTAACGTATTCTATTCTTTAAAAAATATCCTACAAGACCTTGCAGAAAATCACTTACAAAAAATAGCTCTGTTTTTGTTTCCTACAGCATATGTATTAAAATTTTTAAGATAAAAGAAATATATATTACTTGTTTAGATTTTGGGAAAATGTTGAGAGCAACAATACAGCAAAATTAAAATCACAAAATTGCAGCATTCAGAAATTAAAAAGGTGAACATACAGCTATATGTTTTGTAATATACTTTTTGCACTTAACATTTATTTCTGAAAATGTTCAATGTTAATAAACATCCATTACTATATTATATTAGGGGCTGAATTTGCTTGCATGATGTAACATAATTCATTGAAATAATTCTACATTGTTGGATATTTAGTTCTTTCTAAAGATTTTGGTCTCATAAATGACGTTGCAAAGAACAACCTTGTACATAAGTCATTGTAAACATCATCATTTATTTTCTCATTACAGATCCCTAGCAGTTGGTGTGCCAGGTAAAAGTATAGGAAAAAGGTAATACAAATTGATAAATTGCCTACACAAAATTTTTGCCAGTTTATGCACCATGAGTAGTAGATGAAATTTACCATTTCTCTAAACCCCTGCCACTATTATTTATTATCATTTAAAATATTTCTCACTAGTTCAGGATTTTTAAAGTGAGGCCAATACTGACCTTATTACTTGAACAAATTAATTTTCATTTCTAGTTGTTTATAGAGTACATCAATTGCCTTCTTCATTCCTGTTCAACATTTAAGATATAATTTTTACTTAAATCAGTTCTGTGAGTCCTTTTCATACCAAGTCGTTTATGCATCTCATTCCCTTTCACCTTAATACCACCAATAGAATAGCTACTAAATTGTGTTTTTTAAAAAATTATTTGTTTTGAGGCACTGATTTCTCACCAGAGTGTAACATTCTTGAGGGCAGAAGTCNTCCTCCCGCCAGTGGTTCGGTCCGGACACCCATTCGCCCCCCTCCCCGCGCAGCGGGTGCCGCGGCCCGCCCCGCTTCCGGTTGCTGCCGGGCCCGATATCCGGTGTCCGCCCGCCCTCGGCTCCGCCGCCGTGATGCTGTCCCGGTCTCGCTGCGCGTCCCGGGCGTTCAGCCGCTCGCTCTCCGCCTTCCAGAAGGTACGGTCCGACCGGGCCGGGACCCCCGGCGGGTGAGAAAGTCGCCGGCGGGCAGACGGGGTGGGGTGGAGGCGACAAGGGGCGTGGCGCGCCGGCCAGGCCGGGCACCAAGGGCACCGGGACGCGGAGGCCGCCGCCGCGGGGCTGGGCGGCCCGGAGCCGCCGTCGCCTCCGGGGCCGTCTTGTGGAGCCTAGCGGCCGGGCGCCTTTCCCGCGGCGGCCGGCCCTGCGGCCCCTGCCGGACCGCACCCTGCGTCCGCGCGCGCGCGTGGAGGAGCCGCCCAGAGCCGCGCCCGCCCGGACAGCAGACTCTATTAGCTCGGAGACCGGGGGCGGGAGACGCCGCGGAAGCCCCCGACTGGGTCCCAGGGCCTCTTTTCTGCTCTGTTAAAAAGCCGGTGGGTTATCACTCCCGTGGGGGAAGGTTGAGATAGTCTGGCAGGCCCGGCGTCCCGCCCGCGTTGTTGCTGTTGCCTTTGCTTTTGGGAGGAGGCCCGAGGTTCACCTGTCACCAGTCCCGGGGGCAGCTTTAGGTCTGTACTTGAAAAAGCTGTTTCTTCCCTCACTTTTCGTCTCGGGTAACCGACGTCTTCTTTCTCAACAGGGGAACTGCCCTCTAGTGAGACGTTCCCTGCCTGGTAAGTTCTGCTCTTTTGCCGTCCCCTAAAAATGCTCTCGCCTCCTCCTGGGCTGAGCCGCGTGTGAGGAAATTGGGTGCCTGTGTTTCTCCGCCCCGTGTTGAGAGAGAGAGAGAGAGGAGCGAAACAAGACTCTTTTTTTTTTTTCTTTAAGGATATTGATTTATTTGGCTGCACCGGGTCTTAGTTGAGGCACTTGGGAATCTAGTTCTCCGACCAGGGATGGAACGGGGATCGCCGCCCCCCCATCCTCGCCACCCTTCTCCCCCGCCCCACATTGGTTGGAAGTACAGAGTCCTAGCCACTGGAAGCCACCCCAAATGCTATTTAGTAACAGCTGCAGTTTGTTCGTTTAGCAGACAGTTACTCAGTATCTACTCAGTGTCAGACACCTGTGCTGCCAGGCACTCACAAGGGATATAGCAGTGAAGGTGGTTGGGGGGGGGGCGGTGGTTCTCACCCTCCAGGAGCTTACAACCTAGTTAGGGAAAGACAATATGTAGATTGCTCAACAAATGGACTATCATGAATGCTGAAAAGGAAACAAATGAAGCTGGACACTGAAGCTGTGACCCAGAGGATGTGACAGGACAGGGGCCATCCAGATGAAGAGTAGGAGGAGGAAACGGAATGACATGTATAAAGTCCTTGAGGAAGGAAAGCGCTTGTCAATATTTTCGAACTAGCAAAAGAGGTGATTTGGCCAGAGCATTTTGGTTGAGGGAGAGAGTGGCATGAGATACAAGATGGCAGGAAGACGAGTGGAAAGAATTCAGGTTTTTATCCCAATAATTTTTTATATGCTTGGCATAAATATTCATTGAATGAGTTGATTTTCTTATGGGCATTCTATGTGCCAAGCATTGTTCTGAGTGCTTTCTGTGCATTTTTTCAGTTACTCATCAAGAAACAGTAAAATATTTTTCTCTATTTTACAAATGTATGACTCAAGGCTAAGAGAGGTTAAGTGCCTTGACCAAGGTCTCTGTGCCAACTATTGGTCAAGCTGAGTCTGCTCCTCAGCCTGAACTCCTGACCCATCATATTATCATTTACTCATAAAGAATAGATTATTTGTTGAATTCTCACTACATGCCAGACACTATGCTAGGTGGCAGGGATAGAGGTGGTCTCTACCCTCCAGGAGGGTACATAAGTACCCTTAATTACATAAGTACGGAATTACGTTGTGATTACTGTGAAAGAGAAGTAGAGGGTAGGATGATATAGCCAGGCTTGGGAGGGTGGAGAGTGAGGTGGCACCATCAGTAAAGGCTTCCCCAGAGAAGTGACATTTATGCCAAGTCTTGGAGAATATATAGGAGATGTCCAAGAGAAAGATATTTTAGGCAAAGGGAATGGCTTATGCAAAGTTTTCAGACAGAAAGAGACATGACCAGTCATAGAAATGGAAAAGAAGCTTGTCTGGAAGTGCTGGACAGGAATGTGTAAAGGTTTTGGACTTCATCCTTAGAGTCATGAGATCATAAGAAACCAGCATAGTGTTAGCTCATAGGGGACTCTCATTAATAAACTCTTTACCTTGGAATTTTGAAAAATGTCAGTAAACCTCTTCTCCATGTTATAGACTGGCAGGACAATGGGAAGAGCCTTGTTCTTGCCTTTTGTGTTATGGTTCAGGGCTTCTCCTTGGGCTAGCCACTTAACCTCCAAAAGCCCTACTTATATATGAAATGAGAATAATGGCAATGGTCATTCCACTTCAGGGAGTGTGAGATGCAAATCAAAATGAGGTCATTATGTGAAAGCTTTTTATAAATTCTAAAGCACTGTACAAATGAAACTTGCTGTAGGATAAACTCTAAAGTGAACTTAGAGTTCCAAAAATCGGTATGGGCTGCTTGCTGGCTGCAAGCTCATCTACATGCTGTGTTTGGGATTTGTACTATAGTCATTGGCTATTGGACATAAAGGTGACTGACTTGACTGAAACCTTGAGGATGTTTGTGGGAAGCTAGGACAAGAGAGAATTGTCTTCCAGTTGGTATTTCCTGTGCCCATGGTTCAGAAAGAGTTGTTTTTGATCTGAAAAAACAAGACACATGANAGGTGACTGACTTGACTGAAACCTTGAGGATGTTTGTGGGAAGCTGGGACAAGAGAGAGTTGTCTTCCAGTTGGTATTTCCTGTGCCCATGGTTCAGAAAGAGTTGTTTTTGATCTGAAAAAACAAGACACATGAAAGAATATAATCAGGTGAAGCAGATAGAGTAATTAATTGTCTGTTGCAGCACTGCAGTTATTTGTAATGAGGACGGTTGGTGGGGCAGAAAGAAGCTCTCACCTTGTTAAGTGTGACCAGAATGGAAGGTCGCGGCAAGAGTGGGAAGGCAATAAGTGGAAAGGAGGTGTAATAGTTTGCTTGAGCAAGCTGAAGACCTTGGGCCTGAAGTTGCCTAGTCTTTGCTGTTGGGATTCAGGCAACAAAACTTCCAGCTCAGTGCATTTTAAGTAACCAGGGAAACAAACTCGGACCAAACTTTCCACTGCTTCTCTAGGCTGTATGTAGTCACAGGATAAGCTATCATGTGTCTCAGGCTTCCATTGTATTTGAAAACTTGGGAAGTAGAGGCATTCTATCATGAAAACATACAGGGATAATGAAAGTTTATGAATTTCGAGATAAATAAGATTACAGAATTCTCCCCTTTCTTCCTAAACCCATTCCCGGCTGTTGCACATACCTGTTGTTCTCTGCCATTACAATTACTATGGTGGAAAAGTTTAAGAGGCAGGACTCTGTGTGATACAGATTATATTATTGCCTGCTGTTGATCCTGCTCTATCTCAGAATGAGGGGGTGAACAACTTCTCCATTCCCAGCAGGTATCCTGTATGAGATAAAGAGTTGTTGGTTAAGAGTTGTTTTGTTTCTTGCAGGGATCTCCTTATGTCAGGGACCAGGTCACCCTGACAGCAGGAAGACTGTGTAAGTATCACTGGGGAGCACAGATATGTGGACCCGGGGTATTGAAGACACCAGTTTGACCATGTACTTTCTTTCCTGTCTTTCAAGCCTAGTAATCAAGCTGGTTATATTGAGTCCCTTGACCTGACCTTGATGTTAATTTATGATATGAGCCTGAGCTTCAGCCCCATGTAAAGTATTGGACCAGGAGTGTGTCAGGACCAGGTGTTCAGATTATAATGAAAGTGGAGCTGGAATCCTCTTGTTATGGGAATTGTTAGAAGGGTGCTCCTAAATATTCTGGTTGGATACAAGTGAAGCTGAAGGACTGGAGGTTACATTTATTGTGGAGGTTAAGAGCATCCTTTTGGTTGCATAGTTATGCATTTTGGAAACAGTAAAAGCAAGAGACTAGTATTTAAGTCCTGGGACTTTGACTAGTGTAGAGGGAAGGAATGCTACTATTGCATAATGCAAAATTTGGAGAGAGGCCACCCATGTGTGTTTCAGATTAACTTCTGCTTATGAATGCTGCTTAATGCTGCTTTGCATTCCAAGTATTTTCAGGGTGGTAGTAAGAGGACGCTCTTTAGTTTCCTGTTGAGCAGCTGTTAAGCTGTTTTTCTCTATAGGTGGAATCTTTAAAATGAAGGGTCAGTAGATTGCTCCTTCTTCACTGTGCATTACAATGGCAAATTGGCATTCATCAGTCTTTGAACTGTATGTACCTTTTGATCTAGCAATCCCAGTTCTAGGACTCTGTACTGAACTCCTAGTGTACCCGTGTTTCTCAGAATGGTCAAACAACAATGGATTGGTTAGGCTATGCTATGTTACATGTTCATTCTATAAGTGGGAAAACGCAAGTTATAAAATTATTCCTTTTGTATTGTATGGTATAGTCCCATTGTAAATGTTCTTTTTGCTCTAAGTTTACTACTGTTAACGTCTAATACTTTTGCAAATTTAAAATTATTTAGGGAGTGTCAAAGTGTGTTTCTCATCTACAGTTAAATGAAAATTAGAGCGACCACAAATCCTATGCAATAAATAAAACAAATAACTATTTGAAAGTAAATTATTTTTAAAACCCCTAAACTTTAAATGATGAGGATCACAGATTAGGGTATTACTCTAATCTAGTAACTGTTTTTGTATTGTATCTTGTCTTTTTCCTGTGAATAAGGCACCCATTTTACTAAAAATCTTTTATTGTAAAACTGTTTGGTTTTTTGTTTTTATTTAATAGGTTACACATTTACATGGTTGAAAAGTAAAAAGAGTGTCCATGAGAAGACTTTATCCTGTTCTCCCGTGCTACTGCATTCTTATTCCCAGAGATAGCCGATGTGCCAGATTCTGGGTGTCCTCAGAGAGCAGTCTCTGCATTGACACATTACCCGTTAGTTCTTGCCCATGAACATGTACCTATACATGTTTTGGAAACTTTTATGCAGAACACTTTGTATTCAGTATTTTTTTTAATAACACATTTTCCCTTGATTTTACATAGAACTTAAAAATACCAAAGGCAACTTAAATTGTTTCACTTTTTATTGNCATGAACATGTACCTATACATGTTTTGGAAACTTTTATGCAGAACACTTTGTATTCAGTATTTTTTTTAATAACACATTTTCCCTTGATTTTACATAGAACTTAAAAATACCAAAGGCAACTTAAATTGTTTCACTTTTTATTGTAAAGGTGCTCATTGTAGAATATTCAGACAGTCTTGAAGTATAGAAAGTGAAAGTTCCCATCAGTCCAAATCACTCTTCCAAAATGTATATATGTGACAGATAACCACAGATACCATATACCAGATACCATGATTCTCCATGGTCATATCATTCTTCAGGTTACGTTATTTCAGGTTAGTGTCATATCAGAGAATACCTTGCTCTTTTGAGGTTCCTCTTGAATCAGTCCAGAGTGGACTGATGTGCTGCCTTCTGGCAGGAGAACAGGCGATTATGAGGTTTTCAGTGGGTTTTTTTGTTTGTTTTTGTTTGTTTGTTTTGCAAATAACACCTTATTTTACTTTCATCTTGCTGTCTTATCTAACTCTTTAATCACATAGACAGAAATTCTGTTTTACATGGCAAAGTGCCAAGTACCCTGAGGGCACACAGTTTTATCTTACTTGGATTTAGTTAAGAAAAAACCTAATCAGGAAGGGACCAAGACGCTGTCTTTTTCTTCAAAGATGCAAACGTAAGTCTGTTCTGGAAGAGCTGGCATTTCACTGCAGCACANGCCAAGTACCCTGAGGGCACACAGTTTTATCTTACTTGGATTTAGTTAAGAAAAAACCTAATCAGGAAGCTGAGTCCTTTTGTGATTGTGCAAAGGACCAAGACGCTGTCTTTTTCTTCAAAGATGCAAACGTAAGTCTGTTCTGGAAGAGCTGGCATTTCACTGCAGCACATTTCACTCACCCAAGGGCCTCACTACTTGAGGCACCCAAGTAATCCAGGCTTTACTCTAGACCTGCTGAATCAGGATCTCTGGGACTGGGGCCTAGACAGGTATGCTTTGAAAAAATTCCCCAGGTAACAGTGATGGGTGCTCCTAGTCAAGAGTCACTGGTTTAAAGGGAAAGTGAAAGAATCTAGAAAAGAGTGGATATTTGTATAACTGACTCACTTTGCTGTACAGCAAAAACTAACACAACATTGTATATCAACTATACTCCTATAAAAGTTAATTTAGAAAAAGGTGATTCGTCATGCCGTATCTAGACTAAAATGTGAATGATTCAGCTGTTAAAGGAGTTTACTTTTATGTTTGTTTTGTAGCATTAACAGCAGTAATATCTTCAGCATTCGCTTCTTTAGAACTACAGCTGTATGCAGTAAGTACCTTTAACTCCCTGCTTTCTTGGGAATGGAATTTTAATGAGAAGAATAGCAATTGACTGAATTTAATGGCCGAAAAAAAAGAAATATGGACTGTGTGATTTCCCCCCTCCCCTTTTTTCCTAGAGGATGATGTGATTACAGTCAAAACCCCAGCTTTTGCAGAATCTGTCACAGAGGGGGATGTCAGGTGGGAGAAAGGTAAGATTTACTGCCTTCTCACTTTTTAAGTTTAAATACTTTTGAAAAGTCCCCTTTACTCCCCTCACCTCCATGATAGTCAGTGGAACCTGTGGCTCCACTCTTTTCTTCACATGCAGTGTGCTTTCCCCTGGCCTGTAGGAAAGGGGTCCTGCAACACCTGCCAAAGGGGATTTTATGGCTGCTTTTCTTGTTACCCACTGCTCACCCCTAACAGGCGGCCTTTGACTGTCTTTTCAGCTGTTGGAGACACAGTTGCAGAAGATGAAGTGGTCTGTGAGATTGAAACTGACAAGGTAGGCTTGCCCTGTTAGTGCCATCTTTTCATGGTCTCCCCTTGGTGTCTTAACCTAATGAAAGGAACATGGACTTAGTTGTTTGAAGATAATTGTTACCTGCCTCAGTAAAATTGTTGGAATAGCTTAGTAAAAAGAAAAGCATTTAAAGTTTAATTTTAGATTGTTCTAGGTGTATGTACTGTGTACTTTAGTAGCTTTAGTTTTATAGCTTTTATGTGTGTATACATGAACTGTTTCCAGTTGTTTTTTTTATGTCATTTGGCAACACACTAACTGAATCTTGCTTTAATGTTTCTGGGAAAGGACAGACAAGGTGCATCTTCACAGTAGCATTGATTACTCTTATTCTGAAAGTGTGGCCTTGATGTTTATGCAGGGTCTTGTATATCCATGTTGCAACTCTTGTGACTCATTTGAGATTCTATACAATTAAGTTTCTAATGCTGAGTAAAAATGTGGACTCTTTCTCCATCTGTCTTCCTTTTGAAGACCTCTGTGCAGGTTCCATCACCAGCAAATGGCGTGATTGAAGCTCTTTTGGTACCTGATGGGGGAAAAGTAGAAGGAGGCACTCCTCTTTTCACACTCAGGAAAACTGGCGGTAAAGAAGTTCTCCTGGTTGTCAAGGTCTCCAGTGTTCCCCCTTGGAATTGGGGCTGAGCATAATATACTAATTCCTTGATACATCAAATACCATTTTGCACTCCCTCTGCCTTTAGTGAGGCAGTAAGAGGAGATATATAAATACATAGTGTGAACTTTAAATGTCAAGTTTTAGAAGAAAAGGGTATTAAGAAAATAAACCTCACAATAGTGTTCTTTTTGGTGCTGGACCTTTTCTTAAATAGGAAGGAAGAAGATTCTAGAGATAGTGTTTTTTTTCCCATCCCCTTCCCCCACCCTGGCAGCAGAGTCACATGGGGGCTTTAAAAATAATACAAATGCCCAGATTCTGGGGCCAAGGGATTCTGATATATTAAATCTGGGGTTTTCAGATCCTGGTTATCTATCATAGTTTTTGTTATTGTCTTTAACACTCTCCAAGTGATTCTGATACATAGCCAGGGCTGGGAGCCACTATTCTAAACTGAGAAGAAGCAGTGTTTGATCATGTCTATTATGGAGAATTTTGGAGTAGTTTTTTCACATCTATTCTGTCACAACATTTTTGAGGGAGGGTTGAATTTTTCTTGGGAAGAAATGAGAAATAAGGAAATGAATTTATATTGGATCTTATAGTCAGTATATTAGAGATTAGGAAAGAAGACTTTTGATTCTTAGTTAAATGCTGTGACTACTAAAGTCTATTTCATGGTTAAGATAGTTAAGCAGAAAGATGGTAGATGGCCTCATTATGTTCGATCAGGATAAGATTAGAAGCCCATAATGGAAAGAACATACAGTAGAAGACTAGGGAATAAGATTGATTCTTCTGGTTGGAGAATTTCATCTTCTGACTATTCCTTAAGAGGATGTTCTTCTGATTTAAATGTAAACCCAGATGGTGCTATCCAAATGGGTAAAGTAAAAAAATATTTAAAGTTGTGAATTTTATTGCTTGACCACCTCATTGGTTTGAGAGTTACTCTAGATAAAATGCTTTGAACTCTTAAGTCTAAATGTGTCCTTGATTATTTAAGTGTTTATTTTTTAATAGTTAAGAGTTCTTCCACATGTGATGTTAAAATAGGAGACAATCAGTATTACTGTAACTGGAAAGTTGTTGCTTTTATGTGTGTGTTTCAGCATCTTAAATTGCTGGTTTCTTTTGCTTTGAAGTCTATTACCATTGACTTAGGTGCTTTGAATTTGATGACTAATAGATAATTTATGCAATCAGGAAGGCAGCTGAATTCAGCCAGTTATCTAATGTAGGATGTCTAGGAGTCCTGGGGAAAGAACAGTGCCTTAAATCACTCTGTGTATCTCATAGCCTTACATGTATAGCAGGTACTCAGGAAAGATTTGCTAATTGATGAGAGAGCGCTTTTGCTGCTAAATTCTACTTAGTGTCTGGAGTTTGGTTGCTTTCCATTCCACATAGTGCCAATGGCATCTATTTTTCTTGTTTTTCAGCTGCTCCTGCTAAGGCCAAGCCAGCTGCAGCCCCTGCTGCCACAGCCCCAAAAGCAGAACCCGCAGTGTCTGCCGTTCCTCCTCCCCCTGCAGCACCTACACCCACCCAGATGCCACCTGTGCCCTCACCCTCACAGCCGCTCACTAGCAAACCAGGTAAGCCTCTGCCTCCCATGTGGCTTTCTATGGGAGACCATCTCATCTATTGCCACGTTCCCTCAGAGGGCAAAGTCTAAGACTAATTATGGCTCTGGACAGGTTTCATTGGCTGCATTGTAGAAGAAACTCTAGACTTTGTATCAGAAGACCTGAGTTTGCATGTCGGCTTTCTGTGTATAGCTGTGTGACCTTAGACTAGTTATTTAACTTCTCTGACCAGATTGTTCATTTGTGAAGTAGGAATGACTAATATATCTCAGCATACCTTGAAGCTTAAGTGACAAGTGCAGTGTGAAAGCACAGGCGTATAGTCAAGTAAATGTTTCNTGAGATTTCCTAGGCAAGAACACTGGAGTGGGTTGCCATTTACTTCTCCAGTTGATCTTCCCGACCCAGGGATCAAACGTGTGTCTCCTACATTATAGGCAACTTTTTTACCACTGAGTCACCAGGGAAATGTATACAAGATTATGTCTTTTGAAAAGAGAGAGTTTTCTGTTCAAATGTATATGTCTTTCCTTTCTTTTTCTTGCCCAGCTGCTCTGTATGTAGCTTCCAGTTGGATGTTGAGTGGTAATGATCTCAGGCGAACTCAGCCCACTGCTGCTTGAAGCTGGAGGTTTCAGTTCCCAGCCAGAGATTAAGGTCGGGTAGAGGCGGTGAGAGCACCAAATCCTAACCACTAGACCAGTGGTCAGTGATCAGGCCCTAACATTTCAGCTTTGCAGAAAAGAATTCCCACAAAGACAGCAAGCAGTGAAACAAAAGAAGTGTTCATTAGAAGGAAAANTAAGGTCGGGTAGAGGCGGTGAGAGCACCAAATCCTAACCACTAGACCAGTGGTCAGTGATCAGGCCCTAACATTTCAGCTTTGCAGAAAAGAATTCCCACAAAGACAGCAAGCAGTGAAACAAAAGAAGTGTTCATTAGAAGGAAAAAGAGTACATGTGGGTAGACACATGGGCGGGCTCAGAGAGAGAGTCTGCCCTCGTGGTGGCGTCAATCAGTTTTATGGGGCATCTGTTCTGGGTTTCCTTTGGCCAACCATTTTTATTTGCCTGGTACTGAGTCCATGTTTCAAACATCTCAGTATCCTCCCTTGTATGCGTGCAAATCTCTCAGCCAAGATGTATTCCTATGAAGAGGCCTGTGGGTAGACTTAGCACCACTCCACTTCTGACTTCCAAGGAGTTTTCTAGTCAGGAAGTTTTCCTTGATTTTGAGAATGAGAAATGTGTGGTCTCATCTTTCAGCTGGCCAGGGTCCAGCCTCCTGGGCTCCATAGACACTTTGGAGTTCCTGTCCACAGGGGAAGAACTCAAATTGTTTTCCCTGGGAGGAGTGGGAGGAATCTACTTCTAATTTCTTAAGACTTATTTTCTGGCCTAACATATATCTATCCTTGAA
>SJYV01050447.1:0-39635 GCA_006410875.1 Neotragus pygmaeus
TTAATATCTTCTGCTTCTGTTAGGTCCATACATTTTCTGTCCTTTATTGAGCCCATCTTTGCATGAAATAAATCTCTAATTTTCTTGAAGAGATCTCCAGTCTTTCCCATTCTGTTATTTTCCTCTCTTTCTTTGCATTGATCACTGAGGAAGTCTTTCTTATCTCTCCTTCCTATTCTTTGGAACTCCGCATTCAGATGCTTATATCTTTCCTTTTCTCCTTTCCTTTTTGCTTCTCTTCTTTTCATAGCTATTTGTAAGGCCTCCCCAGACAGCAATTTTGCTTTTTTGCATTTATTTTAATTGGTAGTAGNCCTATTCTTTGGAACTCCGCATTCAGATGCTTATATCTTTCCTTTTCTCCTTTCCTTTTTGCTTCTCTTCTTTTCATAGCTATTTGTAAGGCCTCCCCAGACAGCAATTTTGCTTTTTTGCATTTATTTTAATTGGTAGTAGTCTTGATCCCTGTCTCTTGTACAATGTCATGAACCTCTGTCCATAGTTCATCAGGCACTCTATCTATCAGATATATGCCCTTAAATCAATTTCTCACTTCCACTGTATAATTATAACGGATTTGATTTAGGTCATACCTGAATGATCTAGTGCTTTCCCCTACTTTCTCCTATTTAAGTCTGAGTTTGGCAATAAGGAGTTCATGATCTTAGCCACAGTTATTTCCCAGTCTTGTTATTGCTGACTGTATAGAGCTTCTCCATTTTTGGCTAAAAATAATATAATCAATCTGATTTCAGTGTTGACCATCTGGTGATGTCCATGTGTAGAGTCTTCTGTGTTGTTGGAGGAGGGTGTTTGCTATGACCAGTGCGTTCTCTTGGCAAAACTCTATTAGACTTTGTCCTGCTTCACTCTGTACTCCAAGGCCAAATTTGCCTGTTACTCCAGGTGTTTCTTGACTTCCTACTTTTGCATTCCAGTCTCCTATAGTTTCACCTAAACAGTAACAACTGTTATACTAGTCAATACTCATAGAACATTCCTACCTGACAATTTTTTTTCTTATAAAATGGTAATGTGTGCTAGAAGTGTCTTTACACTGCTCTGAAACTACAGGAAAAAGTACTTTTGTGAGCCCTGGAATTGGAGCCAGATGGCAGAAGAAATATTTTCCCCAGTGACAGCTGGATATTTGCAGGAATGCAACAGACAGAAAAACACACTAGCTCATTTTTCCCTTCATTAAAACAATAGATTTGGTCATGATTTTTAGTTTACTTATACATAAAATATGCTTCTGACTTCCTGCTGGGAAGTAATCTGACAGTACATTTTCACCTAATCAGAGTAACAATAGGTATGGAATTCAAAACTCACAGAGTCTCCACTGACATCTTTTCTCATGTATCCTAGGATGCAGTGCATCCTAGATGTGTCTTTAATCATCTCTTAAACAGGGAGGAAACATAATTTTGTGATTCTGGGAGTTGAAAGTTTATGGTAAAAGCAATATTTTCAACATGTGGACGCTGGGTAATTACAGCCTCAGACGTGCAATAAAAACACACTAGTTCATTTTAATCTTCATCACAACAACAGCTTTGGTGTAGATTTTGAATTTTCTGAAAGAAACATGTTGCTTGCCACTTCTGGTTTGGAGGTTAGTACAGTTTCACCAAACCAAGGTAACAATAGATATGGCAGTCAACCCTCAAAGAACACTCTACCCTGACCTCTTCTGTCATGAAATGTTTCAAGGTTTCCTAGGGGTTTCTTTACAAAGCTCTAAAATGCAGGCAAATATGTTTTGTGACCCTGGAAATTGGGGCCTGCTGGTAAAAAGTATTTTCCTATTGTGAAAGCTGTAGAGTTTTAGCTGCAAAGCTGCCAGACAAACACACTGGTTCATTATTCTTTTCCTTACAACAACAGTTTTGGTCTAGTTTATGGGTTTTCTGAAAGAATCTGGGTGCCTGTCCCTTCTTTCTGGGAAGTCATCTGACAGTATAGAGTAATTATATCAGGGTAATCTACTATCTAGTGTAACTATATCAGACTAATCAGGGTAACAACAGATATGGTAGTCAGTACTCACAGAACACTTTCACCTGACATCTTTTCTCATAGAATGGTACGATGTGGCCCAGGAGTATCTTTACACAGCTGTGAGACTACAGGAAATATGCTTTTGGAAACCTGGTAATCGGAGTCTGATGTCAAAATTATTTTCCCCAAGTGAAATCTGGATAGTTGTAGCCTTAAAATTGGCAGAAAAACATGCTGGTTCATCTTGCACTTCATTAAACAGAAACTTTGTTTCTGATTCTGAATTTTCTGAAATAGAAAGGATGCTCCCAACTTCTGACTGGGAATTCATTTGTCAGTACAGTTTCATCTAATCAGGATAACAATATGTATGACCATCACCATTCGGAGCTCTCCACTTACATCTTTTATCACTAGATGGTACACTCTGTCCTAGGAGTGTCTATAAACAGCTCTGAAACTGCAAGGAACCATACTTTTTGTGAATCACAATTTTGGCACCTAATAGCCAAAGAAGTATTTTGCCCCAGAGAAATCTGGAGAGTTGCAGCCTGAAACTTGCCTGAGAAACACACAGGTTCATGTTTCTCTTCACTACAACAGCAGCTTTGGGCACAATATTGAATTTTCTGAAATGAAAACAATGCTTTTGACGTGTTGCTGGGAATTCATCTGACAGTATAATTTTCAACTAATCAGAGTAACAAAAGGTAAGACAGTCAATAATCAAAGAACACTCTTCCCTGATATATTTTCTCATGGAATGGTATGGTGTGTCCTAGGTGTGTCTTTGCACAATTCTGAACAACAGGAAATGTTTTATTGTGAAACTGGGAACTGAGGTCTGATGACAAAGAATTATGTTCCCATTGTGAAAGCTGAATAGTTGCAGCCTCAAATCTGCCAGTAAGACACACTGGTTCATTTTTCTCTTCATTAAACCAACAGCTTTTGTCCAGTTTTTAGTTTTCTGAAAGAAACAGGCTGATTTCCACTTATTGCTGGGAAGTCACCTGTCAGTACAAATTCAGCTAATCAAGGTAACAAATGTATGTCAATCAGCACTCACAGAACACCCTCTCCTGAAATATTTTCTCAAGGAATGGTACAGTGTCCCCTAGGTGTGTCTTTACTCAACTCTGAAACAGCCAAGAAATATGATTTTGTGAACTTGGGAAATCAGTGCTTACAATAAAAGCAATATTTTCAACCTGTGGAGGCAGGATAGTTTCAGTCTCAAGCCTTCCAGAAAAACAAACTGATTCATTTTTCACTTCATTAGAAAAAAAGCTTTGGTAAAGGTTTTGAGTATTCTGAAAGAAACAGGCTGCTTGCCACTTCTCAGGGGGAAGTCACCTGACAGTACTGTTTCACCTAATCTATGTAACAAGAGCCACAGCATTCAATACTCAAAGAACACTCTTCATTGTCCTCTTTTCTCATGGAATGCTACAGTGTTTCCTAGGTGTGTCTTTACAAAGCTCTGAAAACCTAAGGAAACATTTCTCTTGTGATCCGGGGAATTGGGGCCTGATGGCAAAATAAATATTTCCCCACAGTGAAGGCTGGATAATTGCAATCTTAATCTTTCCATAAAAAACACACTGGTTAATTTTTCTCTGCATTACAATAGCTTGGTAATGATTTTGATTTTTTGGAAAGAAATATGCTGTTTGCCACTTCTTCCTGGAAAGTAGCATGATAGTACCATTTCACCTAATCAGGGTAACAACAAATTGAGAGTGTTAACAGCCTCAGCAGGGAGGCCAGAGGTCCTCAAGAGACAGAGGAAATAAACTACATTGACAGATTTTTTTCTCTCCTCTGTTGAGGAAACCAGCTCTGCCTAAGACTAACTGTTTGTTTGTTTGTTTGTTTGTTTCTTTTCTCAAACTTTGGGCTCATAATGGCTCAACAAACCAGTATTCATGTCAATTGTTTTATGTCATTTCCAGGATTAGAGGGTGACAAACCTTGTGCCATTTTATCTCAAAAATGCATATTTTGGGAAAGAGACCGGGTGAAACACCCTCAGCATTGAGATGTCTCTCTTATCTGATTAGCAGCTCACCAGAGACATAAAACATCTTGCCAAAAACTAGCAAAAGAGGCTTTCTTTTTGCCTCCTTCTGATGTCTGTGTTGGAAGTTTTCTCTCTCTTACACTTTAAAAAAATTCTGTTACACAAAAACTTTAGTGGTCAAGCCTGGTCTTTGGTCCCAGACTGAACTTTTCTCCTTCAGAGGTCATTACTCTTGGGGTAGCACACAGCTTGCAGCAACTACCTTTCATCTTGGGGGTCATCCTGGATCTTCAAGACAAGGTTAAGATGCTTTGAGCTCTAGTTCTTCATTCTCCTAGTAAACATATTTTCTGCTGTACTTTACTACCTCTATGGTGTACCTATGTGCGTAAAAACAACATGAAAGAAATGTGGAATTGGCCATGAAGCAAGCATTGAGCCCTGCTCTGTGGTTTCACGATGGTTTATAATGACTGAAGGTAGCCCTAAGGTGAGTCTTGTCAGGGGTTTATAACGACCTGCCAATTCCAATATGCACCCAATGTCCTTGCGAGGGGAGCGGCCAGAAATGGGCAAAGCATGTGAACTGAACTTTCCTTTCTCAGTCACCTTTTCCTGGTATCTTTGACAATTTCATAACTGCCTGAGGAACTAGAACTACTAACCTAACCTGTCAGATCACAAATTTTCAAGGGACTTGAAATCCGTGCTGTTTGTTATTTTATCAGGCACTGGATACAAGTGCATGTTCAAGAGCTAGGTGGAGGTCTAGCTCCAATAACTTCTCTTAGGCCAAAAGTCACTCTCTTAGCTACCTGGCACAGGGACCAGCTACCTGAAAGTCTTTGTCACTACTGTGCCTCTGATTTATGTGGAAAGGAGCACTGCTGGTGACATGAGGTTTTGTGGACACAGACCAGGAATCCCAGGATATGATCAGATTGGAAGTGCAATGGACTTCTTCCTTTGGCAATGGTAGCTCTTAACAGACCAGAGAAGGCTCTCCAGTGGCTTTGGAAGGATTGGTCCTAATAATTCAAAGGCAAAAAAAAACACCAAACCCTTTTTCCTTGCTGACCAGCCCTTCACCACCTCTTTTGCTATCACATATACTGGTGTGGTGACACCCAGAAGGGACATCTTGGGCTTTATGATCATCCTTTTATTATTTACTGGTTCTATTGCAGTCAAGAATATACTCAGTGCTGTGCATAGGCATGCAGGTGATGAATGTTTTCCCTAGCATTCTTAGCCTGGGAGGCATTCCAAAAGGCTACTCTGTTGCACCTCAGGTGGCATCAGAGGAGGAGCAGAAATCAGGCAAAGGTTTAATGGTGAGGAACTGGACTACAATCTGGGATCCCACCAGGTCTACACCTAGTGCATCTCCACCCCACGTCAGTGGTAGAACAGGGAGAGATGGTAGTGGGACACCTTGCAATAGTAAGGAACAGCCTAATTCCAGCCCGGGAAGGAAGCTTAGGTGGAAGACCTGTCACCACCCCCATCTAGAGCAGAGAGGATGCCTCTGGTAGAAAAAGGTCCCAGACACTCTTTTTTCTCTCTTACTGGTGGGAGCTAACGATTCCAACCTCACTCCTTTGAACTCATCCTAAAAAATTGGGATAGACTCAATCCCCAGAACTTAAAGAAGACATGCCTGATCTTCCTATGTGATACTGCACACCCATGCTATACTTTGGAGGATGGAGAACAGTGGCCTGTTGGGGGTTCTCTTAATTATAATACTCTTATAATTAGACTTATTCTGTAGAAAACAAGGGAAATGGGTAGAAGTAGCATATATGTTACCTATTTTCTCTCTGTAAGACATGCCAGACTTATGCCCTAAGGGTATAGATGTGGTTGCGAAACCTTCAGCTCCCTCCTGTCGTACTTAGCCCCCATACACGGAGCCCTAACTGAGCAATCTGAAATTCATCGCACCCATCAAGGGAAGGGTGACTTGGTCTCAGGAGAAGCTCAAACTGAAATTCAAACTGCCCTGGTATCAGTATAGATTTCAATTTCTGTCTCAGTACAACTTCAGACTACTTTGGTTTCAAGCAAAACTCAGACAATCAAAGTAAGAAAAGCTCAGACAGTAAAGGTGAAATACAGGATGAGATGGAGGACAGGAGATAAAGAGATAAGGAAAAGCAGGTTTATCTAATCTAGACCTCGGATCATATACAAATGGCAGCAAGAGAGGCTGAGGAATACAAGCTGTTGCCTCTCCATGAAGCACTGACTGGGGAAAATAATCAATCTATGAGAGTTAAACCTTTTTCTTATCAAGAAATAAAAGCAATCAAGGAAAATCTGAGATACTATTTGGAGGACCTAGAAAAGTATATTAGAGCCTTTAACCTAGCTTTATGACCTTACTTGGAAGGATATTATGTATATCCTGGGGCAGATGCCAACTCTTGAGTGAAAGACTGGAGTTTTGGCGCAAACTATTGCCTATGGAGATAAATGGCTTGGTAATTAATCAACAGAAAGGGGGAGGATGGGATAGCCACCCTCCTCACTGGGAGTAAGGTGGTTCCAGCTATAGAACCAAACTGCAAATATAACACGTTTAAGGAAGATAGGATCAGAGTCATTTTGTCAGATGTATTTTTGAAGGACTCAGGCAATTGGTGGGCATCTCCACTTCAGGGAGAGGACTTTCTCCAAGTTTGAGATTACCTTGGCCAACAACAATCATATGTGATGCCCCTCCTTAATTTGATGACATCTAACAATCCTAAAATGGACTGGTGTAACACTTTGTACCTCAACTATGTACATAATGTATCTTTTAACTTTGTTGATTGTTCTGTTTTGCTGTTTACTCCCTACATTTGTAACTGTGTAGCCAGATTTGTTTCTAACCACAAGAAGGCTTTTAAGATACAAATGGTGGTTCAGGCTCCTAAGAGTGCCACAGTCTCCTCCAACTTGGGCCCCTGGATCAGAGACTCTCAATATGAGGGTTAGAATATGTTGCCTCAAGAATTTAAGGATGATGCCTCTTAACCAGCTCTGAAGAAATTATGGAATGATAATGCTGCCCCTTTTCCGTGGCAACATAATTCTCCTAAAAGAAAAGGTGGGGGGAGGGGGGATGAGAGTTTTAACAGCCTCAGTAGGGAGGTCACACGTCCCTAAGCAGCAGGAGGAAATACACTGCAAATGGCAGATTTTTTTTTTCCTTTTCTGTTGACTAAACCAGTTCTACCTATGACTAACCTTTCTTTTTCTTTTTCTTTTTCTTGTCTCAAACTTTGGGCTGATAATAGCTCAACAAACCAGCATTCATGTCAATTGTTTTATGGGTAAGCAGGACACACCTTGTGCCATTTTATCTCAAAAATGCATATTGTGGGAGAGGGGCCTGGTGAAACTCCCTCAGCATTGAGGTGTCTCTCTTATCTGATTAGCAGCTCACTAACAGACATAAAATTCCTTTCCAAAAACTAGCAAGGGGGCATTAATTCTTCCCCCTTCTAATGTGTATGTCAGAAGCTTTCTCTATCTCTCTTATATTTAATAAAATTCTGTTAAACAAAAAGCTCCAGTGGTCAAGACTAGTCTCTGGGCCCAGTTAGAATCCTGTCCTCTGGAGGTCATGAATCCTGGCATAGCACATGACCTGCAGCAGCTATCTTTCAAGATATGGCAGTCAACACTCAAGATATACCATCTTTTGACCTCTGTTTTCATGAAATTGTACAATGTGCCCTAGGAGTGTCCTTATACAACTCTGAAACTGCACGAAAGCATATTTTTGTGAATCTGGGATTTGGGGACTAATAGTGAAAGAAGTACAAATTCTGCAGTAAAAGCTGGATAGTTGCAACCTCAATCTTGCCAGAAAAACACACTTGTTCAATTTTTTTTTCATTACAACAATAACTTTGGTTATGATTTTGAATTTTCTGAAATAAAGTGGATGTTTCTGACTTCTTGATGGGAAGTCATCTGACAGTATTCTTACACCTAATAAGGGTAACAATAGGTATGGCAGTCAGCCCTCACAAAACATTCTCCTTTGACCTCTTCTCTCAAGGAATGGTACAGTGTTTCTTGGGTCTGTCTTTACAGAACTCTTAAACAGCCAAGAAACCTGCTTTGTAAATCTGGGAATAGGGACCTTATTGTAAAAGCTATGTTTTTTACCAATGAAAGCTGGATAACTGCAACCACAAACCTGCCCCCCAAAAAACCCCACAGGTTCATTTCTCTTGTCACTACAACAACATCTTTGGTCAACTTTTAAAATATTCTCAAAGAAACAAGTTGTTTGCAACTTCTTGCTAGGGAGTCAGGGACAGTACCTTTTCACCTAATGATGGTAACAGCATGTAATACAATCAATATTCAAAGGCAATCTCCTGTGACATCTTTCTCATGGAATAGTACTGTGTGTCCTAAGTGTATCTTTACACTACTCTCAAAACAGCCAGGAAATATGCCTTTGTGAACCTGGAAACTGGGCCCTTTAGTAAAAGCAGTATTTTTCACCAGTGGAAGCTCAATAACTGCAACCTCAAATCTGCCAGAAAGACACACAGTTTCAATTTTTACTTCGGTACAACAACAGATTTTGTCTCTTTTTTAAGTTTCCTGAAAGAAACAGGCTGGTTGCTGCTTCTTTCTGGGAAGACATCTGACAGTACACTTTCACCTAATTAGAATAGCAACCGATATGATAGTTAATAATCATAGAAAAATCTCCTCTGACATACTTCTCATGGCATGGCACTGTGATTCTGAGGAGTTTTTTTCACAGATATGAAACTGCTGGGAAACATGTTTTTGTGTTGGGAATTGGAGCCTGATGAGAAAGAAGTATTTTTCCCCAGTGAAATCTGGATAGTTGCAGCCTTAACCTTGCCAGAAATCCACAGTGGTTCTTTTTTTTTTTTTTTTTTACAACAACTTTGGTCATGATTTTTAC
Organism: Neotragus pygmaeus; assembly: GCA_006410875.1. NCBI lineage: Eukaryota > Metazoa > Chordata > Mammalia > Artiodactyla > Bovidae > Neotragus > Neotragus pygmaeus. The sequence goes on from SJYV01050447.1 coordinate 8,976, forward strand.
TTTTCTGAAGTAAAAAGATGCTTCTGACTTCTTGCTGAGAAGTTAACTGATAGTACATTTTCACCTAATCAGACTAACAGCAGCTTTGACAGTCAACACTGCCCCTGACAGAACAGTCTCCTCTGGCAGCTTTTCTCATAGAATGGTACAATGTGTCCTAAATGTATCTGTACACGAATCAGAAAAAGAAAGAAACATGCTTTTGTGAACCTGGGAATGGGGCCCTTATAGTAAAAGCTATATTTTCCACTTTTGGAAGTAGGACAATTGAAGCCTCAAACCAACCAGAAGAAACACATTTTTTTTCTCTCCTTACAATGTTAGATTTAGTCAATTTTTTAACTTTTCTGATAGAAACAGACTGCTTGCCATTGCTTGCTTGGCAGTAAGCTTACTACTGTAAGCTTTCACCAAATCAGGGTAACAAGAAGTATGGCAGTCAGCACTCAAAGAATACTCTCCCTTGACGTCTTCTCTCATGGAATAGTACAATGTATCCTAAGTGTGTTTTTAAACAGTTCTGAAACTTCAGGGAAATATGCTTTTGAGAACTTGGGAATTGGAGCCTGATGGCAAAAGAAGTATTTCCTCTTTGTGAGAGCTGCATAGTTTCAATCTCAAACCAACCAGATAAACCCAATAGCTAATTTTTCTCTTCATTACAACAACAGCTTTGGTCAAGTTTTTAGTTTTCTGTGAGCAATAGACTGCTTGCCACTTCTTGATAGGAAGTCATCTGTCAGTACAGTTTCATCTAATCCGAGTTACAACAGGTGAGGCATTCAACACACAAAGAACACTCTCCCCTGACATCTTCTCTAATAAAGTGGTACATTATATCCTAGGTATATCTTTACAAAACTCTGAAACGGCCAGGAAACATGTCTTTGTGAACCTGGGAGTTGGTCCCTTTTGGTAAAAAGCTTCCTTCTGTGGAAGCTGGATAATTGCAGCCTCAGATCTGTCAGAGAAACACACTGGTTCATTTTTTTCTCCATTACATCAACATTATTGGTCAAATAAGTATTTTCCAAAATAGTTTTAGACTTTTCTGAAATAAACTAAGTGCTTGCCACTTCTTTCTGGGAAGACACCTGAAAGTAGCATTTCACCTAATCAGGGTAACAACGTGTATGGCAGTCAACACTGAAAAAATACTAATCTTTGGCCAATTTTCTCATGGACTGGTATAGTGTTTTATAAGTATATTTTTCAAAAACTCTGAAAATGCAGAAAACTCTGTTTTTGTGAACCTGGCAACTGGGGCCCGATGCTTAATAAGTATATTCCAACTGTGAAAGTTTTATTTTTGTAGCTGCAATCCTATCAGAAAATCACATAGTTTATTCTCTCTTCATTATCACAACAGCTTTAGTCTAGTTTTTTTTTTTTTTTTTTAGTTTTCTGAAAGAAACAGACTGCTGCCAATCTTGTAAGGAAGTCATTTAACTGTACATTTTACTAATAGGGCAAAACAGGGATGGAAAACAACAGTCATAGAACACTCTCCCCTGAACTCCTTTTTTCACAGAATGGTACTTTGTGTCCAAGGAATGTTTTTATACAGCTGTGAAATTGCAGGAAAACATGTTTTTATGAACATGGGAATTGTGGTTTGATGGCAAGTGAGGTATTTTCCTTTAGTGAAGCCTGTATACTTGTAAACTTACACTTGCCAAAAAAACACACTTGCCTCTTCATTTTCCTCTGCATTACAACAAATGATTTGGTCTTGCTATTGAATTTTTGGAAATAAGAAAGGATGCCTCTATCTTCCACTTGGGAAGTCATCTGGCAGTACAATTTCACCTAATTATGGTAACAATATATATGACAATCAACACTCACAGAACACTGTACCCTGACAACCTTTCTCATGGAATGGTAGAATGTGTCCTATATGTGTCTTTACACAACTCTGGAACAGCCAGGAAACATGCCTTTGTGAACCTGGGAACTGGGCTGGCCGTTTTTGTAAAAGCTATGTTTTCCACCTTTGAAAGTAAGATACTTACAACCTCAATCCTGCCAGAAAAAACAAAAACAAAAACAAAAAAAAAAACCACTGTTTCATTTTTATCTTCATTACAACAACAGCTTTCGTCACATTTTCGAGTTTTATGAAAGACACAGGTTCTTACCACTGTTTTCTTGGAATTCATCTGAAAGTACCATTTCATCTAATCCGGGTTACAACAGGTATGGCATTCAACACTCAAAAAACACTTGCTCCTGACGTCTTTTCTCATGGAATGACACAGTGCTTCCTAGTACTGTCTTAACAAATCTCAGCAACAGGAGGAAATCATGTTACTTGAAGCCAGAAATTGGGACCTGATGGCACAAGTAGTATTATTTCTAGATAAACTTGGATATTTGCAGACTTAAATTTTCCAGAAAAACACACTAGTTCATTTTTCTTTGCATTGCAAAAATAGCTGCTGCTGCTGCTAAGTTGCTACAGTTGTGTCTGAATCTGTGCGACCCCATAGACAGAAGCCCACCAGGCTCCCTCACCCCTGGGATTCTCCAGGCAAGAACACTGGAGTGGGTTGCCATCTCCTTCTCCAATGCAAGAGAGTGAAAATGAAGTTGCTCAGTCGTGTTCAACTCTTAGCGACCCCATGGACTGCACCATATCAGGCTCAGGCAAGAGTACTGGAGTGGGTGTCATTGCCTTCTCCAATTGCAACAATAGATTTGGTGACAATTTGAGATTTCTGAAATAAAAAGAATGCTTCCTAATTCTGGTTGTAATGAGATCTGACAGTACAGTTTTACCTAATCGAGTAACAAGAGGTATGGCAGTGAACACTCAAAAAACACTACCCTGACTTTTTTCTGATGGAATGGTGCAGTGTTTCCTAGATGTGTGTTTATGAAACTCTGACAATGCAGAGAAACTTGTTTTTATGAACCTGAAAAATGGGGCTTGATGGCAAAAGAAATATTTTTCCACTGTGAAAGCAGAATAGTTGCAGCCTCATACCTTCCATTAAAAAAAAAAAAAAACCACTGGTTAATTTCCCCCTCATTACAACAACAGCTGTGATTTAATTTTTGAGTATTCTGAAAATAATATGCTGCTTGCCATTCTGTGCTGGGATGTCATGAGACATACAGTTTCACCTACTTAGAGTAAAAACTGGCATGATAAAGAATATTCAAAGAACACTCCCCTGACATCTTTTCTTATGGAATGGCACAATGTGTCTTAGAAGTGTCTATACACATCTCTGAGAATGCTAGGAAACATGTTTTTATATAGCCAGGAATTTGGGCATGATGGCACAAAAAAAGAATTTTCCCCCAATGAAACCTGGATATTTGCAGTTAAACTTTCCAGAAAAACACAGTGGTTCGCTTTGCTCTTCGTTACAGCAAACATTTTGGTGATGATTCTGAGTTTTCTGAAATAAAAAGGAAATGTGTGAAACAATTGTGAAAACCACAAAACTTGTTTTTGTGAAGTTGGAAATTGAAACTTTATGGTAAATGTTACATGTTCCACCTGTGGAAGCTGGATAATTGTATCTCCAAACTTCTAGAAAAATACACCAGTTCACTGCTAGGAATACACACCAAGGAAACCAGAATTGAAAGAGACACATGTACCCCAATGTTCATTGCAGTATTGTTTATAATAACAAGGACATGGAAGTAACCTAGATGTCCATCAGCAGATGAATGGTTAAGAATGCTGTGGGACATATACACAATGGAGTATTACTCAGCCATTAAAAATAATACATTTGAATCAGTTTTTTTAATATAAATTTATTTTAATTGGAGGCTAATTAAATTACAATATTGTATTGGTATTACCATACATTGACATGAATCTGCCACAGGTGTACATATGTTCCCAATCCTGAACCCCTCTCCTACCTCCTTCTTCATACCATCCCTCTGGGTCATAGAAGTGCACCAGCCCCAGGCATCCTGTATCATGCATCAAACCTGGACTGGCGATTCATTTCATATATGATATTGTACAAGTTTCAGTGCCATTCTTCCAAATTATCCTACCCTCGCCCTCTCCCACAGAGTCCAAAAGACTGTTCTATACATCTGTGTCTCTTTTAATGTCTCAGATACAGGGTTATTGTTATCATCTTTCTAAATTCCATATATATGCATTAGTATACTGTATTGGTATTTTTCTTTCTGGCTTACTTCAGTCTGTATAGTAGGCTTCAGTTTCCTCCACCTCATTAGAACTGATTCAAATGTATTCTTTTTAATGGCTGAATAATACTCTATTGTGTAAATGTATCACAGCTTTCTTATCCATAGGTCTGCTGATGGACATCTAGGTTGCTTCCATGTCCTGGCTATTAAAAACAGTGCTGTGATGAACATTGGGATACACGTGGTTCTTTCAATACTNTTTTTTTTTTTAAGATTTATTTACGTATTCCATTCCTGGCTTTAGTGGCTCTCCGTTGCTGCATGCAGGCTTCCTCTAGTGGTGAACAGAGGCTGCTCTCCACTGCAGTGCATGGCTTCTCATCGCAGTGGCGTCTCTTGCAGAATGTAGGCCCTAGGCACACGGACTGCAGTAGCTGCGGCTCAAGGGCTCTAGAGCATGGGCTCAGTAGTTGTAGCTCGTGCACTCAGCTGCTCCACAGCATGTGGGATCTTCCCAGACCAGGGATCAAACCCATGTTCCTTGCCTTGCAAGGCGGATTCTTAACCACCAGGGAAGCCTAGACCCACTCTCAACTGGAGACTCCAAATAATTTTGACTTTCATTAAGAGAGTCCAGACACTCAAGGGCTGGGCTTCTAGGCCCAAAGAACCCCCCGCCTCCTTTAGAAAAAGATAGATGCCTTTCTACATATAAAACATTTCAAATATGACACAGGTACCTAAATCTAGCCACTGTGTTATAAGGAAACTAGCTTTCATGTGAGTGGTTTCTATGTCAGGCACTGGTCAGGAGATGTGACCTCTTTTGACCCTCATTCTGACTTAAAAATAAGGAAACTGAAGCAAAGATAATTTAAGTAACTTGCTATAAGTTACACAGCTAGTAAAATCAGGATTTGAACACAGGTAGCCCAGAAAGTGAAGAGGAAATAAAGAGCCTCTTGATAAAGATGAAAGAAGAGAGTGAAAAAACTGGCTTAAAACTCAACATTCAAAAAATTAAGATCATGGCGTCTGGTCCCATCACTTCATGGCAAATAGATGGGGAAACAATGAAAACCGTCACAGACTTTGTTTTCTTGNGATAAAGATGAAAGAAGAGAGTGAAAAAACTGGCTTAAAACTCAACATTCAAAAAATTAAGATCATGGCGTCTGGTCCCGTCACTTCATGGCAAATAGATGGGGAAACAATGAAAACCGTCACAGACTTTGTTTTCTTGAGCTCCAAAATCACTGCAAATGGTGACTGCAGCCATGAAATTAAAAGACACTTGCTCCTTGGAAGAAAAGCTGTAACACACCTAGACAGCATATTAAAAAGCAGAGACATTACTTTGCCTACTACAAAGGTCCATCTAGTCAAAACTATAGTTTTCCCATTAGTCATGTATGGATGTCTGAGTTGGACAAGAAAGAAAGCTGAGTGCCAAAGAATTGATGCTTTTGAACTGTGGTGTTGGAGAAGACTCTTAAGAGTGCCTTGGACTGTAAGGAGATCCAACCAGTCCATCCTAAAGGAAATCAATCCTGAATATACATTAGAAAGACTGATGCTGAAGCTCCAATACTTAGGCCACCTAATGTGAAGAGCTGACTTATTGGGAAAGACCCTGATACTTGGAAAGATTGAAGGCAGGACAACAGAGGACAAGATGGTTAGATGGCATCACTGACTCAATTGGACATGCGTTTGAGCAAGCTCCAGGAGGTGGTGAAGGACAGGGAAGCCTGATGTGCTGCTGTCCATGATGTCGCAGAGAGTTGGACACGACTGAGTGACTAAAGAACCACAACAAAGCCCAGGTGCAAAGCATCTGCACTTAACCACTAAATGATTGTTTCCTCTGTTTCTAGCTAAAGCCCCAAAATCTTCAATTAATTTAGGAAATAATCCGATATCAAAAAAATAAAGAAGGATAACTCATTACGAAGTATTATTTGCCAGGATATAAAAAGGGACCATAACTTACTAAGATCACATGACCTGTAAATACATAATTTCCTTTAGAAAAAAAAGCTAGTCTACATTTATTGTTCTGCAACTAAATTTTTGTTGTTTACCTTAATACGCAGAGATTCTCTCTCCATGTCAAAACTTCTTTTAATACCTTTGGGGTTTATCCACATACTTAACCAATCCTCTCAAGATCCTGAGTGTTTGCCAGATTGTCACTTAAAAAAAAAATGCAGCATTGTTCTGAACAACACACATAACAGTAATTATTAAGCTAAGTTGTTTTTCTCTTATCATGTATCCCCACCGCCCCCACCCCGGAAAGCCTCATTTTCCTCAAACCTACTTTTTTCAGGCACTCCTGGGGATACACCCGTGGGAAAAACAGACATTGTCTCTGCCCTCTGGAGCTTCTATTCCAAGGGAGGTGGTAGGGAGCAGCAGATAATAAACATGTAATAGTCAAGATACTTTGAAATAGCAGTGGGCGTCATGAAGCAATTGACAGGGTGATGTGATAGTGACAGAGTAGTGGGGTGACTTTTAAGTTGAGTCGTCAGGGGAAGACTCACACAGAAGGTGACGTCTGAGTGAAGTCTCTGATTTCCCCTGCACTGATCCTCCCACTCCTGTACTCAAGCAGACATCTCTGCGGGAGTGGGAGAACGTGGCTGGGCAGCCAGAGAGCCTGTTACTCCAGAGGTGGGGCAGGCACCCTGGCCAGGGAGAAGAGAGCTTTGACCTCCGGCCTCTCCCTGGTACAAAGTCAGCAGGTACCTCCATCCTCCATCCCCAGTCGTGGACTCGTGAACATGTCCTAAACCCGCCAGCAGACCCTCTACCCTCAGAAGCAAATGCGGATTCAGAAAGAGCGAGTGAAGCATTTGAGAAAATTACCCAGATTGCACTGTGGATAGATGTCTTTAAGTGGCAGCCAGAGTTAGAAGAGATGCAACAGTGCTCAACGACCCCTTCCCTCAATGTCTAGCCGATAGAATCCCCCAGAAAGCTTTAGCAGGGAGCAACTGTGGTCTGAAGATCGCAGCGGCTTCTCCCCGACGGATGTGTCTGAGCGCCTCCTACCCACCACCAGCACCTCCTCCATACCACACTGAGATGTCTGTCAAAAAAAGCACATGTAGTTCATAGTTCATTGTTCTCCATACAAGGCATCCTGCCAAGCTCCTAACAGGCCCATTTCTTTGCATCTTCACTATAATCATCCTCTGACTCAGCTACTATTTCCTCATTTGACAGTTGAGGACACTGAGGCTCAGAGAGGGTCAATATTATATATAAAAAAAAATTGCACATCTCGGAAGCAGCAGGGCAGGCAGAGACTCAGACAGCTGGTCCACCAGATTCTTAAACCCACAGTTAACTACCCAAGTATACCCCTTTTCCTGGTTCTGATGCTCTGAGGGACTGGCCTGAGATCACACAGACAATAAATCAGAGCTAAATAAATAAATCAGGTCAGGTAAATTAAGCTGCCGGAACAATCAACCCCCCAATTTCAGCCACTTAGCACAGTCCAAGCTCACATCTCGTTCACCCTGTACATGTAATCCATACGGGAGTCTGCTCACCTCAGTCACCTGGGGGCCCAGGATGATAGGAATTCCATCTCAGCATAAGCTTCCCTATCAGCACAGCAGAAAAGGGAGTCTGACTTGAGCACTGGCCCTTAAAGCTTCCTCCCTACAATCTACCGATCACTTGCACTCTTTTTTTTTTTTTTTTTTTAAACAAAGCAAGTCACAGAGCTATACCCGACTTCAGAGAGCCAGGAGAACCTGGGACCCCAGTGGGTGAAGGGCTCTGACTGTGCCTCCAGGCCTTGGGAAGGAACACCAGCCTGCCTGCCCTCCTTGCTTGAGGTGTGTGCAGCCAGCCCACTGTGGACAACAATGCTCAGGTTATTTCCTTTTCTCTCCCTATTGATCCTCCTGTTTGGTTTATTTGCTACTGAAAATGAAACATCAGAGAGACCAATCCTGTCTAACCAGGCCCTTTCTTTATCAATGGCTTTGCAAGAGCGATGCTCAGGGCTTTTTAAGATCCCTAGGAAGCCTGCTGCATTTTTAGCTCATTTAACCTGCTGCCTGAAGTCTCAATAGATTTCGGGTCGTCTTGGAAGTCTGCGTGAACGATAAACCTCCATCTTCCCAATTGGGTCTGAATATTTAAGATTTTGAAAGCTTGGCCAGGACCAGATTTAATTTTAAAGGGGAAAGAGGGGCTGCTTTTGAACTTCAAGAAGAAGGCTGGAGGCACAGCAGGGGCTGAGTTAGCAAAGGGAAAAGGCGAGAAAAGCCCTGTGGTCTTGAAAGAAAATGCTCCAAAGCAGAAACGCTAAGGCTTCCAGTTTGTGAGCCTTAAATCAGACTTCAAAAGCGCCGCTAGTTTAAATATTGTTTATAGGACTGAAGTATTGCTCCTTTCTCTGGCTGGATTTTGAATATTCCCTAATTTGATTACTCGGGGGAGAGGCAGGCAGAATCAACGTTAAATGAGCTTCACTGTTAATTATTCAGAGGGCATTTTATTGTGTAATCAAACATAAAGTCTTACAAAAAGCTTGAAGGCACATTCTCACCCCACCCTCCGCAGCCCGACTTTCACCCTGTATGCATTCCTCGGGCCTTGAGGCTGTGAGCTAGGAGATGCCCAGCAAGGCTCTGCCAACAAAGAGCGCACACATCCCCCTCTCCACTGAGGCTGGGCCTTTGATTCTGCTACTCAGACCCCCATGCCACAAAAACCAGTAAGATTCACCTTTGCCTCCTATCTGAGCATCTCCCCTGACCAGCAGCCCCTGAGGAGCCTAGATTCCCGTTGGTGCCTCCCCACAGTCAAACTGGTCTGGCTGTCTCATTCCTTCTAGCCCCTCCTCTATGCTGAGTGACAGCCAGCCAGCCGATTTAAAGGCTCCCAGACATCTAAAAATCCTTTCTGCAGGGAAAAAGGAGATGGATGGATGAGTGGAGAGATCAAGAGATCAGTCAATCAGTTGTTACAAAGGTAGAGGTCGTTACTGAGTCTTCCAGCTTGCTTGTCAGCGGGGCTCCACCACCCTGTAGCCACAAGTCCAAAATCCAAAAGGCTCTGAAAACTCAGTTTTTTTCCATAATTCAGTTTAGCAGCAAAGTCTGACGTGAACCAAACTGACCTGGTGGCAAAACTTGAAGCTATTTGTAGTCGTTATACCACCTGGTGTAAATATTCATATATACTGCTGCAGAAATATTAACTGTTAGAACCATACAGCCACACTGACGCCATGACAGGCTTATGTAGGGTGTACTAGGCCAAGAAAAATTCCTGAGTCATTCTGTNAGAGGCTCAACAAGGATGGTTTGAGTCCTGGTTCCAACAGTCCCCTTGGCTAACGACTCTAATCTCCACATTGCTCGGACCCCTGTTAGTGCTTATACTAATACTTACTTTTGGCCCCTGCATTATCAATAGACTTATAACTTTCATAAAGGAATGTATTAATACAGTCCAACTGTTTGTGCTCAGGCAACAATATCAATCGGTGCCACAAAAATAGAGGAAGATTCCTCTATATGATCAAAGAACAGGGGGGAATGTTAGAACCATACAGCCACACTGACGCCATGACAGGCTTATGTGGGGTGTACTAGGCCAAGAAAAATTCCTGAGTCATTCTGTAAGATCTTCCGGGATGACGTGATGGAGACTCAATCAGAAATCAACTCCACCCATTCATGAGACGAGCCAATCCCTGCGAGACACAAAGCCCTAAACCTGCACGCGCGCACTGTTTAAACAATCAGGCTGTGCCAAACCCTTGTCTTTGTCTAAAACCTATAAATACCCCTGTAGTTCTCGGCTCTGGGCCTCTTGCCTTACTCCACTGCGTTGGAGATGGCGGAGTGCCCTAACTCGAGTTAGAAAATAAACCTTCTTGCTTTTGCATGCCAGCGGTGGGTTGGTCTGTCCGCTTATTGGGGAATTGGATCTGAAGCATAACACCACTGAGGACAAGCGCCTCATGTCGCCTGGAGGGGTGATCCTCCTGGTGTTTATTGAGTTGCAGCAGGTTCCTCTCGAGTTATGACCTTGGACAACAGGGACCCTCCCCTGAGGCCTCCGGGAAGGCCAGGTTAAAAGCGAGTCACCAGGGGCCTCTGGGGACTCCTTGGCAGTCGGTCCCAGCTCCTAAGTCCTGGTCTGGCCCCTGAGGTTTCCTCTCCACTGCAGACGTGGACCGTGGAGATCCTCTGGAGGCTCCCCAGGGGAGTCAGGTCTCTTGCTGAGTGGAGAGGTGCACCTCCGCCTTCCTCCCGAGCTCTAGAGGCAGGGTCAGTCTTCCCCTCGAGGTGACACATGGGTCGCTGGGCTGCCTTTCGAGGCTTTCCCACAGGGTTGAGACACGTGCCTGCCAGGTGGGATCCAGTCTTTGGGGTGACTGTCGAGGCAGCTCAGGGCCGCCAGGATCAGTCGGAGGGAAAGACACCTCTGGGGTCTCGTGGAACAGATGGCGAGACCCCGGGAGCTCCTCTGGAGACTCCTGTGGAGAGCGCCTGCTCTAGAGTAGTGACGGGACAGGCGGCGATCCATCCCTCAAGAAGCAGGCAAAGGAAGCCTGCTTCCGTGCGGAGCAGGGGGACACGGGGTTCCTCTGGAGCTCAGGGGGGACCCTCGCGGTTCCTCTTGAGTGGAGAGCTGTATGTCGGGCTATTTTGGGGTCACTGCAAGAGTGTGAAGGGACCCGTCGTGGTTCGTGAGGGATGGGGTGACTGCCCGTGAGGTGCCGCAGAGGACAAGCGCCTCATCTCGCCTGGAGTGGTGATCCTCCTGGTGTTTCTCAAGTTGCGGCAGGTTCCTCTTGAGTTACGACCTTGGACCCAAGGGACTCGCCACTGAGGCCTCCAGGAAGGCCAGGCTCNGAGTGGAGAGCTGTATGTCGGGCTATTTTGGGGTCACTGCAAGAGTGTGAAGGGACCCGTCGTGGTTCGTGAGGGATGGGGTGACTGCCCGTGAGGTGCCGCAGAGGACAAGCGCCTCATCTCGCCTGGAGTGGTGATCCTCCTGGTGTTTCTCAAGTTGCGGCAGGTTCCTCTTGAGTTACGACCTTGGACCCAAGGGACTCGCCACTGAGGCCTCCAGGAAGGCCAGGCTCCAAGCGAGTCCCCAGGGGCCTCTGCGGACTACTTGGCAGTCGGTCCCAGCTCCTAAGTCCTGGTCTGGCCCCTGAGGATTCCTCTCCACTGCAGACATAGATGGTGGGAATCCTCTGTAGGCTCCCCAGGGGATCAGGTTTCTTGTTGAGCGGAGACGTGCACCTCCGCGTTCCTCCCGAGCTCTAGAGGCAGTGTGAGTCTTCCCCTCCAAGTGACAAAGGCGTCACCGGGCTGCAACTCGAGGCTTTCCCACATGGTTGAGACACGTGCCTGCCAGGTGGGAGCCAGTCTTCAGGGTTACTGTCAAGGCGACTCAGGGCCGCCAGGTTCAGTTGGAGGGAAAGGGACCTCTGGGGTCTCATGGAACAGGTAGTGCGACCCCCGGAGCTCCTCTGGAGACTCCTGTGGAGAGTGCCTGCTCTCGAGTAGCGACGGGACGGGCGGCGATCCATCCCTCAAGAAGCAGGCAAAGAAGCCTGCTTCCGTGCAGAGCAGGGGGACACGGGGTTCCTCTTGGGCTCTGGGGGGACCCTCGCTTTTCATCTTGAGTGGAGACCTGTATTTTGGGCTATTCTGGGGTCACTGCAAGTGTGTGAAGGGACTCGTCGTGGTTCGTGAGGGAATGGGTGACTTCGCGAGAGGTGCCGCAGAGGACAAGCGCCTCATCTCGCCTGGAGGGGTGATCCTTCTGGTGTTTTTCGAGTTGCGACAGGTTCCTCTCGAGTTACGACCTTGGACCTCAGGCAACCGCCCCTGAGGCCTCTGGGAAGGTCAGGCTCCAAACGAGTCGCCAGGGGTCTCTGGGGACTCCTTGGCAGTAGTTCTCAGGTCCTAAGTCCTGGTCTAGCCCATGCGGATTCCTCTCCACTGCAGACGTGGACCGTGGAGATCCTCTGGAGGCTCCTCAGGGGACTCAGTTCTATTACTGAGGGTAGACGTGCACATCCGCCATCCTTCCAAGCTCTAGAGGCAGGGTCAGGCTTCCTCTCGAGGTGACACAGGGGTCGTAGGGCTGGCCCTCAAGGCTTTCCCACAGGGTTGAGACACGTGCCTGCCAGGTGGGAGCCAGTCTTCGGGGTGACTGTCGAGGCGGCTCAGGGCCGCGAAGTTCAGTCGGAGGGAAAGAGACCTCTGGGGTCTCGTGGAACAGGTGGCGTGACCACTGNGCTTTCCCACAGGGTTGAGACACGTGCCTGCCAGGTGGGAGCCAGTCTTCGGGGTGACTGTCGAGGCGGCTCAGGGCCGCGAAGTTCAGTCGGAGGGAAAGAGACCTCTGGGGTCTCGTGGAACAGGTGGCGTGACCACTGCAGCTCCTCTGGAGACTCCAGTGGAGAGCGCCTGCTCTCGAGTAGCAACGGGATGGGCGGCAATCCATCCCTCAAGATGCAGGCAAAGGAAGCCTGCTTCCGTGCGGAGCAGGGGGACACGGGGTTCCTCTTGAGCTCTTGGGGGACCCTCGCGGTTCCTCTTGAGTGGAGACCTGTATGTCGGGCTAATCTGGGGTAACTGTAAGGGTGTGAAGGGACCCGTCGTGGTTTGTGAGGGAATGGGTGACTTCCCGTTAGGTGCCTCAGAGGACAAGTGCCTCATCTCGCCTGGAGGGGTGATCATCCTGGTGTTTTTCGAGTTGCAGCAGGTTCCTCAGAAGTTACGACCTTGGACCTCAGGCAACCGCCCCTGAGGCCTCCGGGAAGGCCAGGCTCCAATCGAGTCACCAGGGGGCCCTGGGGACTCCTTTGCATTTGTCCCAGGTCCTAAGTCCTGGTCTGGCCCCTGAGGATTCCTCTCCACTGCAGATGTGGACCGTGGAGATCCTCTGGAGGCTGCCCAGGGGAGTCACGTCTCTTGTTGAGAGGAGACGTGCACCAGCGCCTTCCTCCAGAGCTCTAGAGGCAGGGTCAGGCTTCCCCTCGAGGTGACACAGGGGTCACCGGGCTGCCCTCGAGGCTTTCCCACAGGGTTGAGACACGTGTCTGCCAGGTGGGAGCCAGTCTTCGGGATGACTGTCGAGGCGGCTCAGGGCCGCCAGGTTCAGTTGGAGGGAAAGAGACCTCTGGGGTCTCGTGGAACAGGTGGCGAAACCCCCGGAGCTCCTCTGGATACTCCTGTGGAGAGCGCCTGCTCTCGAGAAGCGACGGGACAGGCAGCGATCCATCCCTCAAGAAGCAGGCAAAGGAAGCCTGCTTCCGTGCGGAGCAGGTCGCCACAGCGTTCGTCTTGAGCTGTGGGGGTCCCTCGCGGTTCCTCTTGAGTGGAGACCTGTATGTCGGGCTATTCTGCAGTCACTGCAAGTGTGTGAATGGACACGTCGTGGCTCGTGAGGGATGGGGTGACTTCCTGTGAGGTCCCACAGAGGACAAGGGCCTCATCTCACCTGGAGGGGAGATACCCCTGGTGTTTCTCGAGTTGGGGCAGGTTCCTCTCGAGTTACCACCTTGGACCCCAGGGACCTGACTCTGAGGCCTCCGGGAAGGCCAGGCTCCAAGCGAGGTGCCAGGGGCTTCTGGGGACTCCTTGGCAGTCGGTCCCAGCTCCTAAGTCCTGGTTTGTCCCCTGAGTATTCCGCTCCACTGCAGACGGGGACCACGGAGATCCTCTGGAGACTCCACAGGGAATCAGGTCTCTTGTTGAGCGGAGACGTGCACCTCCGCCTTCCTCCCGACCTCTAGAGGCAGGGTCAGGCTTCCCCTCGAGGTGACACAGGTGTCGCAATGCTGACCCTCGAGGCTTTCCCACAAAGTTGAGACACGTACCTGCCAGGTGGGAGCCAGTCTTCGGGGTGACTGTCGAGGCGGCTCAGGGCCGCCAGGTTCAGTCGGAGGGAAAGAGACCTCTGGGGTCTCGGGGAACAGGTGGCCCGACCCCCAGAGCTCCTCTGGAGACTCCTGTGGGGAGCGCCTGCTCTCAAGTAGCGATGGGACGGGGGGCGATCCATCCCTCAAGAAGCAGGNCGGGGTGACTGTCGAGGCGGCTCAGGGCCGCCAGGTTCAGTCGGAGGGAAAGAGACCTCTGGGGTCTCGGGGAACAGGTGGCCCGACCCCCAGAGCTCCTCTGGAGACTCCTGTGGGGAGCGCCTGCTCTCAAGTAGCGATGGGACGGGGGGCGATCCATCCCTCAAGAAGCAGGCAAAAGAAGCCTGCTTCCATGCGGAGCAGGGGGACACGGGGTTCCTCTTGAGCTCTGAGGGATCCCTCGCGATTCCACTTGAGGGGAGACCTGTATGTCGGGCTACTCTGGGGTCACTGCAAGAGTGTAAAGGGACCCGTCGTGGTTCGTGAGGGATGGGGTGACTTCCCATGAGGTGCCACATAGTACAAGCGCCTGATCTCGCCTAGAGGGGTGATCCTCCACGTGTTTCTTGAGTTATGGCATGTTCCTCTCGAGTTACGACCTTGGACCCCAGGGACCCGCCCCTGAGGCCTCCGGGAAGGCCAGACTCCAAGCGAGTCGTCAGGGGCCTCAGGGGACTCCTTGGCAGTCGGTCCCAGCTCCTAAGTTCTGGTCTGGCCCCTGAGGATTCCTCTCCACTGCAGACGGGAACCGAAGAGACCCTCTGGAGGCTCCCCAGGGGAGTCAGGTGTCTTGTTGAGCGGAGACGTGCACCTCCGCCTTCCTCCCGAGCTCTACAGGCAGGGTCAGTCTTCCCCTTGAGGTGACACAGGGGTCGCCGGGCTGCCCCTCGAGACTTTCCCACAGGGTTGAGGCACGTGCCTGCCAGGTGGGAGAAAGTCTTCGCCGTGACTGTCGAGGCGGCTCAGAGCCGCCAGGTTCAGTCGGAGGGAAAGAGACCTCTGGGGTCTCGTGGAACAGGTGGCGAGACCCCGGGAGCTCCTCTGGAGACTCCTGTGCAGAGCGTCTGCTCTCAAGTAGCGACGAGACGGGTGGCGATCCATCCCTCAAGAAGCAGGCAAAGGAAGCCTGCTTCCGTGCGGAGCAGCAGGATACGGGGTTCCTCTGAGGCTCTAGGGGGACCCTCGCGGTTCCTCTTGAGTGGAGACCTGTATGTCGGGCTCTTCTGGGGTCACTGCAAACTTGTGAGGGGACTCGTCGTGGTTCATGAGGGATGGGGTGACTTCACGTGAGGTGCCGCAGAGGCCAAGCGCCTCATCTCGCCTGGAGGCTGATCCTACTTGTGTTGCTAGAGTTGGGGCAGGTTCCTCTCGAGTTACGACCTTGGACCACAGGGACCGGCAACTGATACCTCCGGGAATGCCAGGTTCCAACTGAGTCGCCAGGGGCCTCTGGGGACTCCTTGGCAGTCGGGTCCAGCTCCTAAGTCCTGATTTGGCACCTGAGAATTCCTCTCTACTGCAGACGGGGACCGTGGAGATCCTCTGGAGGCTCCCCAGGGGAGTCAGGTCTCTTGTTGAGCGGAGATGTGCAGGTCCGTCTTTCTTCCAAGCTCTAGAGGCTGGGTCAGGCTTCCCCTCGAGGTGACACAGAGGTCGCCGGGCTGACCCTCGAGGCTTTCCGACAGGGTTGAGACACGTGCCTGCCAGTTGGGAGCCAGTCTTCGGGGTGACTGTCGAGGCGGCTCAGGACCGCCAGGTTCAATCGGAGGGAAAGAGACCTCTGGGGTCTCGTGGAACAGGTGGCATGACCCCCGGAGCTCCTCTGGAGACTCCTGTGGATAGCGCCTGCTCTCGAATAGTGAAGGGACTGGCGGCGATCAATCCCTCAAGAAGCAGGAAAAGGAAGCCTGCTTCCGTGTGGAACAGGGTGACACGGGGTTCCTCTTGAGCCCTGGGGGGACCCTCGGGGTTCCTCTTGAGTGGAGACCTGTATGTCGGGCTATTCTGGGGTCACTGCAAGTGTGTGAATTTACCCGTCGTGGTTCGTGAGGGATGGGGTGACAGCACGTGAGGTGCCGATGAGGACAAGCGCCTCATCTCGCCTGGAGGGGTGATAATTCTGGTGTTTCTCGAGTTGCCGCAGGTTACTCTCGAGTTACGACCTTGGACCCCAGGTACCCCCGGCTGAGGCCTCCGGAAAGGCCAGGCTCCAAGCGAGTCGCCAGGGGCCTCTGGGGACTCCTTCGCAGTCAGTCCCAGCACCTAAGTCCTGGTCTGGCCCCTGAGGATTCCTCTCCACTGCAGACAGGGTCCGTGGAGATCCTCTGGAGGCTCCCCAGTGGAGTCAGGTCTCTTGTTGAGCGGAGACGTGCACCTCCGCCTTCCTCCCGAGTTCTAGAGGCAGGGTCAGGCTTCCCCTCGAGGAGACACAGGGGTCTACGGCCTGCCCTTGGAAGCTTTCCCACAGTGTTGAGACACGTGCCTCCCAGGTGGGAGCCATGCTTTGGGGTGACTATCGAGGAGGCTCAGGGCCGCCAGGATCAGACGGAGTGGGCAGAGAACTCTGGGGTCTTGTGGAACAGGTGGTTCAACCCCCGGAGCTCCTCTGGAGACTCTTGTGGAGAGCGCCTGCTCTCGAGTTGCAACAGGTCGGTCGGCGATCCATCCCTGAAGAAGCAGGGAAAGGAAGCCTGATTCCGTGCGGAGCAGGGGGACACGGGTTTCCTCCTGAGTTCTGGGGGGGTCCCTCGGGGTTCCTCTTGAGTGGAGACCTGTATGTCGGGCTATTCTGCGGTCACTGAAGGTGTGTGAATGGACCCGTCGTGGTTGGTGAGTGATGGTGTGACTTCCCGTTATGTTCCGCAGAAGACAAGGGCCTAATCTCGCCTGAAGGGCAGATCCCCCTGGTGTTTCTCGAGTTGCGGCAGGATCCTCTCTAGTTACGACCTTGGACCACAGGGACCGGCCCCTGAGGCCTCCGGAAAGGCCAGGCTCCAAGCGAGTCGCCAGGGTCCTCTGGGGCCTCCTTGGCAGTCGGTCCCATCTCCTAAGTCCTGGTCTGGCACCTGAGGATTCCTCTCTACTGCAGACGGGGACCGTGGAGATCCTCTAGAGGCTCCCCAGGGGAGTCAGGTCTCTTGTTGAGTGGAGACGTGCACCTCCGCCTTCCTCCCGAGCTCTAGAGGCCGGGTCAGGCTTCCCCTCGAGGTGACACAGGGTTCGCCGGGCTGCCCCTCGAGGCTTTCCCACAGGGCTGAGGCACGTGACTGCCACGTGGGAGCCAGTCT
Source organism: Neotragus pygmaeus (assembly GCA_006410875.1). Classification (NCBI taxonomy): domain Eukaryota; kingdom Metazoa; phylum Chordata; class Mammalia; order Artiodactyla; family Bovidae; genus Neotragus; species Neotragus pygmaeus. The sequence goes on from SJYV01050447.1 coordinate 26,316, forward strand.
TCTGGGTGACTGTCGAGGGGACTGAGGACTGTCAGTTTCAGTCGGAGGGAAAGAGACCTCTGGGGTCTCTTGGAACAGGTGGTGCGACCTCCAGAGCTTCTCTGGAGATTCCTGTAGAGAGCGCCTGCTCTTGAGTAGCGACAGCACGGGCGGCGATCCATCCCTCTAGAAGCAGGGAAAGGAAGCCTGCTTCCGTGCGGAGCAGGGGTACACGGGGTTCCTCTTGAGCTCTGGGGGGACCCTCCGGGTTCCTCTTGAGTGGAGACCAGAATGTTGTGCTATTCTGGGGTGACTGCCAGCGTGTGAAGGGACCCGTCATGGTTTGTGAGTGATGGGTGATATCACATGATGTGCCGCAGAGGACAAGAGCCTCATCTCGCCTGGAGGGGTGATCCTCCTGGTGTTTCTCGAGTTGCGGCAGGTTCCTCTCGAGTTACGATCTTGGACCCCAGGAACCCGCACCTGAGTCCTCCGGGAAGGCAAGGCTCCAAGGGAGTCGCCAGGGGCCTCTGGGGACTCCTTGCCAGGCGGTTCCGGCTCCTAAATCCTGGTCTGGCACCTGAGAATTCCTCTCCACTGCAGACGTGGACCGTGGAGATCTTCTGGAGGCTCCTCAGGGGAGTCAGGTCTCTTGTTGAGCGGAGACGTGCACCTCCGCCTTCCTCCCGAGCTCTAGAAGCAGGGTCAGGCTTCCCCTCGAGGTGACACAGGGGTCGCCGGGATGCCCTCGAGACTTTCCCACAGGGATGAGATACGTGCTTGCCAGGTGGGAGCCAGTCTTCCGGGTGACTGTCAAGGCGGCTCAGGGCCGTGATGTTCAGTCGGATGGAAAGAGACCTCTGGGGTCTCGTGGAACATGTGGTGCGACCTCCGGAACTACTCTGGAAACTCCTGTGGAGAGCGCCTGCTCTCGAGTAGCGACGGGACGGGCGGTGATCCATCCCTAAAAAAGCAGGCAAATGAAGCCTGCTTCCGTGTGGAGCAGGGGGACACGGGGTTCCTCTTGAGCCCCGGGGGGACCGTCGGGGTTCCTCTTGAGTGGAGACCTGTATGTCGGGCCATTTTCGGGTCCCTGCAAAAGTGTGAAGGGACTCGTCGTGGTTCCTGAGTGATGGGGTGACTTCCTGTGAGGTGCCGCAGAGTACAAGCGCCTCATCTCGTCTGGAGGGGCGATCCTCCTGGTGTTTCTCGAGTTGCGGCAGGCTCCTCTCAAGTTACGACCTTGGACCCCAGGGTCCCGCCCCTGAGGCCTCCGGGAAGGCCAGTTTCCAAGCAAGTCGCCAGGGGCATCTGGGGACTCCTTGGCAGTCGGTCCGAGCTCCTAAGTCCTGGTCTGGCCCCTGAGGATTCCTCTCCACTGCAGACGCGGACAGTGGAGATCCTCTTGATGCTCCCCAGGGGAGTCAGGTCTCTTGTTGAGCGGAGACATGCACATCCGCCTTCCTTCCAAGCTCTAGAGGCAGGGTCAGGCTTCCCCTCGAGGTGACACAGGGGTCGCCGGGGTGCCCCTCGAGGCTTTCCCATAGGGTTGAGACACGTGCCTGCCAGGTGGGAGCCAGTCTTCAGGGTGACTGTCGAGGGGGCTCAGGGCCGCCAAATTCAGTCCGAGCGAAAGAGACCTCTGGGGTCTCGTGGAACAGGTGGCGCGACCCATGGAGCTCCTCTGGAGACTCCTGTGGAGAGCGCCTGCTCTCGAGTAGTGATGGGACGGGCAGCGATCCATCCCTCAAGAAGCAGGCAAAGGAAGCTTGCTTCCGTGCGGAGCAGGGGGACACGGGGTTCTTCTTGAGCTCTGGGGAAACCCTCGCGGTTCCTTTTGAGTGGAGACCTGTATGTCGGGCTACTCTGGGGTCACTGCAATCGTGTGAAGGGACCCATCGTGGTTCGTGAGGGATGGGGTGACTTCCCGTGAGATGCCGCAGAGGACAAGCGCCTGATCTCGCCTAGAGGGGTGATCCTCCTGGTGTTTCTCGAGTTTCGGTAGGTTCCTCTCGAGTTACGACCTTCGACCCCAGGAACCCGCCCCTGAGGCCTCCGGGAAGGTCAGGCTCCAAGCGAGTCCCCAGGGGCCTCTGGGGACTCCTTGGCAGTCGGTCCCAGCTCCTAAGTCCTGGGCTGGCCCCTGAGGATTCCTCTCCACTGCCGACGTGGACCGTGATGATCCTCTGGAGGCTGCCCAGGGGAGTCAGTTCTCTTGTTGAGCAGAGACGTGCACCTCCGACTTCCTCCCGAGCTCTATAGGCAGGGTCAGGCTTCCCCTCGAGGTGACACAGAGGTCGCTGTGCTGCCCTTCGAGGCTTTCCCACAGGGTTGAGACACGTGCCTGCCAGGTGGGAGCCAGTCTTCGGGATGACTGTCGAGGGGGCTCAGGGACCCCAGGTTCAGTTGGAGGGAAAGAGACATCTGGGGTCTCGTGGAACAGGTGGCGTGACCCCCGGAGCTCCTCTGGAGACTCCTGTGGAGAGAGCCTGCTCTCGAGTAGCGACGGAACAGGGGGCGATCCATCCTTCAAGAAGCAGGCAAAGGAAGCCTGCTCCCGTGCAGAGCAGGGGGAAACGGGATTACTCTTGAGCTCTGGGGGGACCCTTGCGGTTGCTCTTGAGTGGAGACCTGTATGTCGGGCCATTCTGGGGTCACTGCAAGCGTGTGAAGGGATCCGTCGAGGTTCGTGAAGGATGGGGTAACTTCACGGAGGGTGCCGCAGAGCACAAAGGCCTCATATCCCCTGGAGGTGAGATCCTCCTGGTGTTTCTCGAGTTGCGGCAGGTTCCTCTCCAGTTACGACCATGGACCCCAGGGACCCGCCCCTGGGGTCTCCGGGAAGGCCAGGCTCCAAGCGAGTCGCCAGGGGACTATGGGGACACCTTAGCAGTCGGTCCCAGCTCCTAAGTCCTCGTCTGGCCCCTGAGGATTCCTCTCCATGGCAGAAGTGGACCGTGGACATCCTCTGGAGGCTCCCCAGGGGAGTCAGGTCTCTTCTGGAGCGGAGTCGTGCACCTCCGCCTTCCTCCCGAGCTCTAGAGGAAGGGTCAGGCTTCCCCTCGAGGTGACACAGGGGTCTACGGGCTGCCCTTCGAGGCTTTCCCACAGGGTTGAGACACGTGCCTGCCAGGTGGGAGCCAGTCTTCGGGGTGATTATCGAGGCGGCTTGGGGCCGCCAGGTTCAGACGGAGTGGACAGAGACCTCTGGGGTCTGGTGGAATATGTGGCGCAACCCCCGGAGCTCCTCTGGAGACTCCTGTGGAGAGCGCCTGCTCTCGAGTTGCAACGGGACGGTCGGAGATCCATCCCTGAAGAAGCAGGGAAAGGAAGCCTGCTACGCTGTGGAGCAGGGGGACACGGGGTTCCTCTTGAGTGGAGACATGTATGTTGGGATATTCTGGGGTCACTGCAAGCGTGTGAAGGGACCAGTCGTTGTTCGTGAGGGATGGGGTGACTTCCTGGGAGGTGCCACAGAGAACAAGGGCCTAATCTCGCCTGGAGGCGAGATCCTCCTGGTGTTTCTCGAGTTACGGCAAGTTCCTCTCGAGTTAAGACCTTGGACCCCAGGGAACCGCCCCTGAGGTTTCCCAGAAGGGCAGGCCCCAAGCGAGTCGCCAGGGGACTCTGGGGACACCTTGGCAGTCGGTCCCAGCCCCTAAGTCCTCGTCTGGCCCCTGAGGATTCCTCTCCACTGCAGATGTGGAGCGTGGAGATCCTCTAGAGGCTCACCAGGGGAGTCAGGTCTTTTCTTGAGTGGAGACGTGCACCTCCGCCTTCCTCCCAAGCTCTAGAGGCATGATCAGGCTTCCACTCGAGGGGACACAGGGGTCTACGGGCTGCCCCTCGAGGCTTTCCCACAGTGTTGAGACACGTGCCTCCCAGGTGGGAGCCAGTATTCGGGATGACTTTCGAGGCGGCTCNTTCCTCCCAAGCTCTAGAGGCATGATCAGGCTTCCACTCGAGGGGACACAGGGGTCTACGGGCTGCCCCTCGAGGCTTTCCCACAGTGTTGAGACACGTGCCTCCCAGGTGGGAGCCAGTATTCGGGATGACTTTCGAGGCGGCTCAGGACCGCCAGGTGCAAACAGAGAGGGCAGAGACCACTGGGGTCTCGTGGAACAGGTGGCTCGATCCCCGGAGCTCCTCTGGAGACTCCTGTGGAGAGCGTATGCTCTCGAGTTGCGACGGGATGGTGGGAGATCCATCCCTGAAAAAGCAGGAAAGTAAGCCTGCTTCCAGGCGGATCAGGGGGACATGGGGTTCCTCTTGAGTTCTGAAGGGACCCTTGAGATTGCTCTTGAGTGTAGACATGTATGTCGGGCTATTCTGAAATCACTGCAAGGGTGTGAAGCGACCCGTCGAGGTTGGTGAGGGATGGGGTGACTTCACGTGAGGTGCCGCAGAGCACAAGGGCCTCATCTCCCCTGAAGGGGAGATCCTCCTGGTGTTTCTCGAGTTGAGGCAGGTTCCTCTCCAGTTACGACCTTGGACCCCAGGGACCCACCCCTGGGGCCTCCGGGAAGGCCAGGCTCCAAGCGAGTCGCCAGGGGACTATGGGGACACCTTAGCAGTCGGTCGCAGCTCCTAAGTCCTCGTCTGGCCCCTGAGGATTCCTCTCCACTGCAGATGTGGAGCGTGGAGATCCTCTAGAGGCTCACCAGGGGAGTCAGGTCTTTTCTTGAGTGGAGACGTGCACCTCCGCCTTCCTCCCAAGCTCTAGAGGCATGATCAGGCTTCCACTCGAGGGGACACAGGGGTCTACGGGCTGCCCCTCGAGGCTTTCCCACAGTGTTGAGACACGTGCCTCCCAGGTGGGAGCCAGTATTCGGGATGACTTTCGAGGCGGCTCAGGACCGCCAGGTGCAAACAGAGAGGGCAGAGACCACTGGGGTCTCGTGGAACAGGTGGCTCGATCCCCGGAGCTCCTCTGGAGACTCCTGTGGAGAGCGTATGCTCTCGAGTTGCGACGGGATGGTGGGAGATCCATCCCTGAAAAAGCAGGAAAGTAAGCCTGCTTCCAGGCGGATCAGGGGGACATGGGGTTCCTCTTGAGTTCTGAGGGGACCCTCGAGATTGCTCTTGAGTGTAGACATGTATGTCGGGCTATTCTGAAATCACTGCAAGGGTGTGAAGCGACCCGTCGAGGTTGGTGAGGGATGGGGTGACTTCACGTGAGGTGCCGCAGAGCACAAGGGCCTCATCTCCCCTGAAGGGGAGATCCTCCTGGTGTTTCTCGAGTTGAGGCAGGTTCCTCTCCAGTTACGACCTTGGACCCCAGGGACCCACCCCTGGGGCCTCCGGGAAGGCCAGGCTCCAAGCGAGTCGCCAGGGGACTCTGGGGACACCTTGGCAGTCGGTCGCAGCTCCTAAGTCCTCGTCTGGCCCCTGAGGATTCCTCTCCACGGCAGACGAGTACTGTGGAGATCCTCTGGAGGATCCCCAGGGGAGTCAGGTCTCTTCTGGAGCGGAGTCGTGCACCTCCGCCTTCCTCCCGAGCTCTAGAGGAAGGGTCAGGCTTCCCCTCAAAGTGACACAAGTGTCTATGGGCTGCCCTTCGAGGCTTTCCCACAGGGTTTAGACACGGGCCTGCCAAGTGGGAGCCAGTCTTCGGGGTGACTGTTGAGGCGGCTCAGGGCCGCCAGGTTCAGACGGAGAGGACAGAGAACTCTGGGGTCTGGTGGAACATGTGGCGTGACCCCCGGAGCTCCTCTGGAGACTCCTGTGGAGAACGCCTGCTCTCGAGTTGCGACGGGACGATCAGCAATCCGTCCCTGAAGAAGCAGGGAACAGAAGCCTTCTTCCGTGCAGAGCAGGGGGACACGGGATTCCTCTTGAGTTCTGGGGGTGCCCTCGGGGTTCCTCTTGAGTGGAGACCTGTATGTCGGGCAATTCCAGGGTCAATGCAAGCGTGTAAAGGGACCCGTCATGGTTCCTGAGGGATGGGGTGAATTCCCAGGAGGTGCCGCAGAGCACAAGGGCCTCATCTCGCCTGGAGGGGAGAGCATCCTGGTGTTTCTCGAGTTGCGGCAGGTTCCTCTGGAGTTACGACCTTGGACCCCAGGGACCCGACCCTGGGGCCTCCGGGAAGGCCAGGCTCCAAGCGAGTCGCCAGGGACTCTGGGGACACCTTGGCAGTCGGTCCCAGCTCCTAAGTCCTCGTCTGGCCCCTGAGGATTCCTCTCCACGGCAGACGTGGATGGTGGAGATCCTCTCGAGGCTCCCCAGGGGAGTCCGGTCTCTTCTGGAGCGGAGTCGTGCACCTCCGCCTTCCTCCCGAGCTCTAGAGGAAGGGTCAGGCTTCCCCTCAAAGTGACACAAGTGTCTATGGGCTGCCCTTCGAGGCTTTCCCACAGGGTTTAGACACGGGCCTGCCAAGTGGGAGCCAGTCTTCGGGGTGACTGTTGAGGCGGCTCAGGGCCGCCAGGTTCAGACGGAGAGGACAGAGAACTCTGGGGTCTGGTGGAACATGTGGCGTGACCCCCGGAGCTCCTCTGGAGACTCCTGTGGAGAACGCCTGCTCTCGAGTTGCGACGGGACGATCAGCAATCCGTCCCTGAAGAAGCAGGGAACAGAAGCCTTCTTCCGTGCAGAGCAGGGGGACACGGGATTCCTCTTGAGTTCTGGGGGTGCCCTCGGGGTTCCTCTTGAGTGGAGACCTGTATGTCGGGCAATTCCAGGGTCAATGCAAGCGTGTAAAGGGACCCGTCATGGTTCCTGAGGGATGGGGTGAATTCCCAGGAGGTGCCGCAGAGCACAAGGGCCTCATCTCGCCTGGAGGGGAGAGCATCCTGGTGTTTCTCGAGTTGCGGCAGGTTCCTCTGGAGTTACGACCTTGGACCCCAGGGACCCGACCCTGGGGCCTCCGGGAAGGCCAGGCTCCAAGCGAGTCGCCAGGGACTCTGGGGACACCTTGGCAGTCGGTCCCAGCTCCTAAGTCCTCGTCTGGCCCCTGAGGATTCCTCTCCACGGCAGACGTGGATGGTGGAGATCCTCTCGAGGCTCCCCAGGGGAGTCCGGTCTCTTCTGGAGCGGAGTCGTGCACCTCTGCCTTCCTCCCGTGCTCAAGAGGAAGAGTCAGGCTTCCCCTCGAGGTGACACAGGGGTCTATGGGCTGCGCCTCGAGACTTTCCCACAGGGGTGAGACACGTGCCTGCCAGGTGGGAACCACTCTTCCGGTTGACTGTTGAGGGGGCTCAGGGCAGCTAGGTTCTGGCGGAGAGGACAGAGACCTCTGGGGTCTGTTAGAAAATGTGGCATGAACACCAGAGCTCCTCTGGAGACTCCTGTGGAGAGCGCCTGCTTTCGAGTTGTGACGGGACGGTCGTGGATCCATCCCTGAAGAAGCAGGGAAAGTAAGACTGCATCCGTGCGGAGCAGGGGGACATGGAGTTCCTCTTGAGTTCTGGGGGGTGCCCTCGGGGTTCCTCTTGAGTGGAGACCTGTATGTCGGGCTATTCTGGGATCACTGCAAGCGTGTGAAGGGACCCGTCGTGGTTCGTGAGGGATGGGGTGACTTCTCGAGAGGTGCCACAGAGGACAAGTGCCTCATCTCGCCTGGAGGCGAGATCCTCCTGGTGTTTCTTGAGTTGCGGCAGGTTCCTCTCAAGTTACGACCTTGGACCCCAGGGACCCGCCCCTGAGGCCTCCCGGAAGGCCAGGATCAAAGCGAGTCTCCAGGGGACTCTAGGGACACCTTGGCATTCGGTCCCAGGCACTAAGTCCTCGTCTAGCCCCTGAGGATTCCTCTCCACTGCAGACGTGGACCCTGGAGAACCTCTACAGTCTCCACAGGGGAGTCAGGTCTCTTCTTGAGTGGAGAGGTGCACCTCCGCCTTCCTCCCGAGCTCTAGATGCAGGATCAGGCTTCCCCTCGAGGTGACAGAGGGGTCTATGGGCTCCCGCTCGAGGCTTTCCCACAGGGTTGAGACACGTGCCTCCCAGGTGGGAGCCAGTCTTCGGGATGACTCTCCAGGAATCTCAGTGCCGCCAGGTTCAGACGGAGTGGGCAAAGACCACTGTGGTCTCGTGGAACAAGTGNGAGGCTTTCCCACAGGGTTGAGACACGTGCCTCCCAGGTGGGAGCCAGTCTTCGGGATGACTCTCCAGGAATCTCAGTGCCGCCAGGTTCAGACGGAGTGGGCAAAGACCACTGTGGTCTCGTGGAACAAGTGGCGCGACCACCGGAGCTCCTCTGGAGACTCCTATGGAGAGCACCTGTTCTCGAGTTGCGACGGGACGGTGGGTGATCCATCCCTGAAGAAGCAGGGAAAGGAAGTCTGCTTCCGTGTGGATCAGTGGGACACGGGGTTCGTCTTGAGTGGAGACATGTATGTCGGCCTATTCTGGGGTCACTGCAAGCATGTGAAGGGACCCATCGAGGTTTGTGAGGGATGGGGTGGCTTCACGTGACGTGCCCCAGAGCACAAGGGCCTCATCTCGCCTGGAGGGGAGATCCTCCTGGTGTTTCTCAAGTTGCGGCAGGTTCCTCTCGAGTTATGAACTTGGACCCCAGGGACCCGCCCCTTGGGCCTCCGGGAAGGCCAGGCTCCAAGCGAGTCGCCAGGGGATTCTGGGGACACCTTGGCAGTAGGTCCCAACTCCTAAGTCCTCGTCTGGCCCCTGAGGATTCCTCTCCACGGCAGACGTGGACCGTGGAGATCCTCTGGAGGCTCCCCAGGGGAGTCACATCTCTTCTGGAGCGGAGTCATGCACCTCCGCCTTCCTCCCGAGCTCTAGAGGAAGGGTCAGGCTTTGCCTCAAGGTGACACAGGGGTCTACGGGCTGCCACTCGAGCTTTCCCACAGGATTGAGATACGTGCCTGCCAGGTGGGAGCCAGTCTTAGGGGTGACTGTCGAGGTGTCTCCGGGCCGCTAGGTTCACACAGAGTGGACAGAGACCTCTGGGGTCTGGTGGAACATGTGGCGCGACCCCCGGAGCTCCTCTGGCGACTCCTGTGCAGAGCGCATGCTCTCGAGTTGTGAAGGGACGGTCGGCAATCCATCTCTGAAGAAGCAGGGAAAGGAAGCCTGCTTCTGCGCGGAGCAGGGGGACACGGGGTTCCTCTTGAGTTCTGGGGGGGGCCCTCGTTGTTCCTCTTGAGAGGAGACCTGTATGTCGGGCTATTCTGGGGTCACTGCAAGTGTATGAAGGGACCTGTCGTGGTGCGTGAGGGATGGGGTGACTTCCCAGAATGTGCCGCAGAAGACAAGGGCCTCATCTCGCCTGGAGGGGAGATCCTCCTGGTGTTTCACTTGTTGTGGCAGGTTCCTCTCGAGTTACGACCATGGAACCCAGGGACCCGCCCCTGATGACTCCGGGAAAGCCAGGCTCCAAGCGAGTCGCCAGGGGACTCTGGGGACATATTGGCATTCAGTCCCAGCCCCTAAGTACTTGTCTGGCCCCTGAGGGTTCCTCTCCACTGCAGACGTGGACCGTGGAGATCCTCTAGAGGCTCCCCAGGGGAGTCAGGTCTCTTCTTGAGTGGAGACGTGCACCTCCGCCATCCTCCCGAGTTCTAGAGGCAGGGTCAGGCTTCCCCTCCAGGTGACACAGGGGATTACGGGCTGCCGCTCGAGGATTTCCCACAGGGTTGAGACACGTGCCTCCCAGGTGGGAGCCAGTCTTCGGGATGACTCTCGAGGCGGCTCAGGGCCGCCAGGTTCAGACGGAGTGGGCAGAGACCACTGGGGTCTCGTGGAACAGGTGGCGCGACCCCCGGAGCTCCTCTGTAGACTTCTGTGGAGAGCTCCTGCTCTCGATTTGCGACGGGACGGTGGGGGATCCATCCCTGAAGAAGAATGGAAACGAAGCCTGCTTCCGTGCGGATCAGGGGGAAACGGGGTTCCTCTTGATTTCTGAAGGGACCCTCGAGATTGTTCTTGAGTTGAGACCTGTATGTCGGGCTATTCTGGAGTCGCTGCAAGGGTGAGAAGGGACCCACTGGGGTTCCTGAGGGATGGGGTGACTTCACGTGCGGTGTCGCAGAGCACAAGGGCCTCATCTCGCCTGGTGGGGAGATCCTCCGGGTGTTTCTTGAGTTGCGGGAAGTTCCTCTCGAGTTACGGCCTTGGCCTCCAGGCACCCGCCCTGGGGCCTCCGGGAAGGCCAGGCTCCACGCGAGTCTCCAGGGGACTCTGGGGACACATTGGCAGTCGGTCCCAGATCCTAAGTCCTCGGATGACCCCTGAGGATTCCTCTCCACGGCAGACGTGGACCGTGGAGATCCTCTGGAGGCTCCCCAGGGGATTCATGTCTCTTCTGGAGCGGAGATGTGCACCTCCGCCTTCCTCCTGAGCTCTATAGGCAGGATCAGGCTTCGCCTCGAGGTGACAGAGGGGTCTACGGGCTGCCCCTCGAGGCTTTCCCACAGGATTGAGACACGTGTCTCCCAGGTGGGAGCCAGTCTTCGGGATGACTCTCGAGGCGGATCAGGGCCCCCAGGTTCAGACAGAGTGGACAGAGACTTCTGGGGTCTGGTGGAACATGTGGCGCGACCCCCGGAGCTCCTCTGGAGACTCCTGAGGAGAGCGCCTGCTCTCGAGTTGCGACGGGACGGTCGGCGATCCATCCCTGAAGAAGCAGGGAAAGTAAGCCTGCTTCCTCGTGGAGCAGGGGGACACGGGGTTCCTCTTGAGTTCTGGGGGGGCCCTCGGGGTTCCTCTTTAGTGGAGACTTGTATGTCGGGCTTTTCTGGGGTCACTGCAACCGTGTGAAGGGACCCTTAGTGGTTCGTGAGGGTTGGGGTGACTTCCCGGGAGGTGCCGCAGAGGACAAGGGCCTCTACTCGCCTGGAGGGGTGATCCTCCTGGTGTTTCTCATGTTGCGGCAGGTTCCTCTCGAGTTACGACCTTGGACCCCAGGGACCCATCCCTGGGGCCTCCGGGAAGGCCAGGCTCCAATCGAGTCGGCAGGGGACTCTGGGGACACCTTGGCAGTCGGTCCCAGCCCCTAAGTCCTCGTCTGGCCACTGAGGATTCCTCTACACTGCAGACGTGGACCGTGGAGATCCTCTAGAGGCTCCCTAGGGGAGTCATGTCTCTTCTTGAGTGGAGACGTGCACCTCCGCCTTCCTCCCGAGCTCTAGAGGCAGGGTCAGGCTTCCCCTCGAGGTTTCACAGGCATCTACGGGCTGTCCCTCGAGGCTTTGCCGCAGGGTTGAGACACGCGCCTCCCAAGTGGGAGCCAGTCTTCAGGATGACTCTCGAGGCGGCTCAGGGCCGCCAGGATCAGACGGAGTGGGCAGAGAACACTGGGGTCTCGTGGAACAGTTGGCGCAAACCCCAGATGTCCTCTGGAGATTCCTGTGGAGAACGCCTGCTCTCAAGTTGCAACGGGAAGGTGGGGGATCCATCCCTGAAGAATCAGGGAAAGAAAGCCTGCTTCTGTGCGGATCATCGGGACACGGGGTTCCTCTTGAGTTCTGAGGGGACCCTCGAGATTGCTATTGAGTGGAGACCTGTATGTCGGGCTATTCTGGAGTCACTGCAATGGTGTGAAGGGACCCGTCGAGGTTCGTGAGCGTTGCAGTGATTTCACATGCGGTGCCGCGGAGCACAAGGGCCTCATCTCGCCTGGAGGGGAGATTCTCCAGATTTTTCTCGAGTTGTGGCAGGTTCTTCTCGAGTTACGACCTTGGACCCCAGGGACCCGCCCCTGGGGCCTCCGGGAAGCAAGACTCCAAGCGAGTCGCTAGGGGACTCTGGGAACAACTTGGCAGTCGGTCCCAGGTCCTAAGTCCTCGTCTGGCCCCTGAGGATTACTCTCCATGGCAGACGTGGACCGTGGAGATCCTCTGGAGCCTCCCCACGGGAGTCAGGTCTCTTCTGGTGCGGAGTCGTCCACCTCCGCCTTCCTCACGAGCTCTAGAGGAAGGGTCAGGCTTCCCCTCGAGGTGATACAGGGGTCTACGGGCTGCCCCTCGAGGCTTTCCCACAGCGTTGAGACACGTGCCTGCCAGGTGGGAGCCAGTCTTCGGGGTGACTGTCCAGGCGGCTCAGGGCCACCAGGTTCAGACGGAGTGGACAGAGACCTCTGGGGTCTGGTGGAACTTGTCGCGCGAACTGCTGAGCTCCTCTGGAGACTCCAGTGGAGAGCATCTGCTCTCGAGTTGTGTTGGCACGGTCGGCGATCCATCCCTGAAGAAGCAGGGAAAGGAAGCCTGCTTCCGTGCGGAGCAGGGGGACACGGGGTTCCTCTTGAGTGGAGACCTGTATGTCGGGCTCTTCTGGGGTCACTGCAAGCGTGTGAAGGCAGCCGTCGTGCTTCGTGAGGGATGGGGTGACTTCCTGGCAGGTGCCGCAGAGGACAAGGGCCTCATCTCGCCTGGAGGGGAGATCCTCCTTGCGTTTCTCGAGTTGCGGCAGGTTCCTCTCGAGTTACGATCTTGGAGCACAGGGATCCACGCCTGAGGCCTCCAGGAAGGCCAGGCTCCAAGCGAGTCGCCAGAGGACTCTGGGGACAACTTTGCAGTCGGTCCCAGCCCCTAAGTCCTCGTCTGGCCCCTGAGGAATCCTCTCCACTCGACACGTGGACCGTGGAGATCCTCTTGATGCTCCCCAGGGGAGTCAGGTCTCTTCTTGAGTGGAGACATGCACCTCCGCCTTCCTCCCGAGCTCTAGATGCAGGGTCAAGCTTCCCCTCGAGGTGACACAGGGGTCTCCGGGCTTCCCATCCAGGCTTTGCCACAGGGTTGAGACACGTGCCTCCGAGGTGGGAGCCAGTCTTCGGGATGACTCTCGAGGCGGCTCAGGGCTGCCAGGTTCAGACGGAGTAGGCAGAGACCACTGGGGTCTCATGGAACGGGTGGCGCGACACCCGGAGCTCCTCTGGAGACTCCTGTGGAGAGCGCCTGCTCTCAAGTTGTGATGGGACGGTGGGTGATCCATCCCTGAAGAAGCATGGAAACGAAGCCTGCTTCCGTGAGGATCAGGGGAACAAGGGGTTCCTCTTGAGTTCTGAGGGGACCCTCGAGATTGCTCTTGAGTGGAGACCTGTATGTCGGGCTATTCTGGAGTCGCTGCAAGGGTGAGAAGGGACCCACTGGGGTTCCTGAGGGATGGGGTGACTTCACGTGAGGTGTCACAGAGCACAAGGGCCTCATCTCACCTGGAGGGGAGATCCTCCTAGTGTTTCTCGAGTTGCGGCAGGTTCCTCTCGAGTTAGGACCTTGGACCCCAGGGACCCGCCCCTGGGGCCTCCGGGAAGGCCAGGCTCCAAGCGAGTCGCCAGGGGACTCTGGGGACACCTTGGCAGTCGGTCCCAGATCCTATTTCCTCGTCTGGCCCCTGAGGATTCCTCTCCACGGCAGACGTGGACCGTGGAGATCCTATGGAGGCTCC
>SJYV01050456.1:6227-20788 GCA_006410875.1 Neotragus pygmaeus
AAAAAAAAAAAAAAAGACCCTGATGCTGTGAAAAATTGAAAGCAGAAGGAGAGGGCAACAGTAGATGAGATGGTTGTTTGGTGTCACTGTTTCAATGGACATGAACTTGAGCAAGCTCCAGAAGATGGTGAGGGACAGGGAAGCCTGGCGTGCTGCAGTCCATGGGGTCGCAAAGAATCAGACATGACTTGGCGGCTGAAAGACAGCACAAGTGAAAATGCAGGTCTCTATCCAATTTTTAGCAACTCGTGTGGCACCGTCTGGGGCCCGCTCTTAGGCACAAAAGTGTTACAGTGAGAAATTAATTTACAGTTGTCCCTTTCTTTCAAGTGTCAAACTCTCCAGTTTCTGCCAGACTTTGATTGTTTTCAGTGCCTTTACGTAGCCTTTTAAATATTTTACCCAGAATTTATCCTCGTTATCTGTCAGATTATCTTTTATAAAGTATTCTGTCATTATCAGATGTGAAACTTTTTGACCACATAAAATTTAAACTATTTTAGATGGATAAAGATACTCATAAACAAAGTTAAAAGACACACACTAAGTTGGAAAGAATATATTTACTGTGTCCATGACAGATAGAGTTAATTTCTAGCTCTTACAAATTGGTAAGAAAAAGACAAAGCAGCCAATAGAAAAATGTTCCCAGGGTATGAATAGGCTCAGAGAAGAGTAAACCCAAATGGCCAATAAACATGTGACTGAATCTCCCAATACTCAGAAAAATGCAAATTAAAGTAACTTCTCACCCATCAGATTGGCAAAAATTCAACAGGATGTTACATCTGCTACTGCTGGGAGTGCAAGGAGAAGTATGTTTTCATATGTAACTGGTGAAAAAGAGAATTGGTATTGTCTTTTTGGAAAGCAATACGAAAAATATTTTAAAAAAAAATCATGTCCTTCAACCCAGCAATCCTACTTATAGGAATTTGTCTCATGGAAATAAAAGAGTGCATTTATACATAGGAATATATAAAGGTGTTTAGTGTTGCAATATTTGTAGTGGACAAAGAACCAAAAAGAGTCCAGCAAGGAGAGAGTGTCTAAATCAAAACACTTCATTCCATGGAGTAAAGATGTTGCCATTAAAAAGAATGAATTTACTTGCAAGACTTTCCACAATATTATTAATTCAGAAATTCAAGAAATATGTGTAATATGATCCATTTTGTTTAAACAATCATGATCAAGATTGGCAATCTTTTCTGTCCATGGGATTCTCCAGGCAAGAATACTGGAGTGGGTTGCCATGCTCTCTTCCAGGGGATCTTCCTGATCTAGGGATTTAAACTGCATCTCTTGAATCTCCTGCACTGGCAGGTGGGTTCTTTACCACTAGCGCCACCTGGGAAGCCCAGTATAACTATATAAGCATTTAAAAAGAATATGGAAGGGGGACTTCCCCTGTGGTCCTGTGGTTATGACTCCATGAGTCTTATGAAGGGGTCACAGCTTTGATCCCTGGCTGGGGAGCTAAGATTCCACATGCCACCAGGCAGGGCAAAAAAAAAAGAGAGAGAGAGAGAGAGAGAATATGGAAAGATTAATACCAGATTTTAACGTTGGTTGTTGAAATGTTAGGGAAGGAGTACATTTTACAAGAATCAAAAGGAAAACTTTTAAATTGATTTTCTAAAATAATATGCAATTCAAAACAAACATTTTGCAGCTTAATCTCAGAGACAGTAGGTATTTTTACTGTAATAGATCACATCTCTCCTCATCACCACCATAATTATCAAAATATTATTACTAGATGTGTTTCTTCAAATAAGTCTTTTATAATTTCCAATAACTTCTCACATTTTTGCTTAATTATAATAAGTGAGATATATTGTTTAAAAATAAAGGAGACAAGCAAATTTGAATATGGATTGCATATTAAAAACTGTTAATTTTGTAAGCTGGGATAATGACATGGTTGGCACATACTCTTTCAACTGGCAATGCATAATGAAGTATTTATGTGTGAAATGAGATAATGTCTGAAATTTGCCTATAAGATTGGAAAAATATGGATAGTTCTTGAAGCTGAGTAATAGGTTGATGAGAATTTATTATACTTTTTCTCTTCTGTATGCTTTAGATTTTTCACAATAAACATTTTTTAAATGTCTCAAAAATGCCTGTGGGAAAAACATGTATGATACATTTATGTACAAACATACATATGAAAGAAGAATAATGGTAAGGTATTTTTGAGGCATAATCATCAAAATGTGAATGGTGAGGTTTCATGGATTATAATTTGTTCTTTATATCTTTACATTTAAAAAATTCTTTTAATCATACAAGAGAGAAATTAAAGCTGTTTTGATCACAAATAAAATATTTTAAACTATAGAAATTGACTTCTTCCTTAGGTGATGTTATCCAGCCCACAGCTACCTATATGTCAGTGACCTTGAATTTCCATCTCGTCTCTAATCATGGTCATAAACTGCAACTTCATAGACCAGGATTGCCTACTCAACAATTTCATCTGTATAGGGATTTCGAGCTGGACAGAACCTGCGTGGATGGCTTCATTTTCTCCCTTCCCAAGGGCTCTTGCAACAGTCTTTCCTATCACAGTAAATGCTAACACCATTTAATAGGTTGTTGTTGCTGATGTTTAATCACTAAATCATGTCTGACTCTTTGCGACCTCATGGGCTGCAACACGCTAGGCCTCCCTGTCCTGGAGTTCACCCAAGTTCATGTCCATTGAATCGATGATGCCATCCAACCATCTCATCCTCTGCCACGTTCTTCTCCTTTTGCCTGCTATCTTTCCCAGCATCAGGGTCTTTTCTAATAAGATGGAAAAAGTTTTGGAGCCTCAGCTTCAGCTTCAATCCTTCCAATAAATATTCAGGGTTGATTTCCCTTAGGATTGACTGGTTTGATCTCTTTGCTGTTCAAGGGACTCTCAAGAATCTTCTCCAGCAAATTAATCTGTTGGATGATACTTTGAAATTATGAGACTATTCTGTGTCAAGATTTTATCCAATGGTTTTTAGTATCCGTTAGTGAGCCTTGTTTGAGTCAACAATTATACTGGTAATTGCAAAGCACTGATTTTTCTAATTTTATTATTTCCTCAATTTTCTAACTATTCTATGAAGTTAAGTGAAAGTCACTCAGTTGTGTCCGACTCTTTGCAACCCCAATGACTACACAGTCCATGGAATTCCCCAGGCCAGAATACTGGAATAGATAGCCTTTACTTTCTCCAGGGCATCTTCCCAACCCAGGAATTGAAGGGGGTCTCCTGCATTGCAGGTAGATTCTTTACCAGCTGAGCCAAAAGGGAACACTAATTGTTCTATAAAGAACTTTTTTTTTCCTGTCTTCTCCTTGAGATAAGGAGAAGATATATATAAATGCACGGGTTATTCAATTCAAAGTGCTCTAACTCATTACTGTCATTCTTTTTTATGCTCAAATTGTTCAGAATTGGGCCAACTCAATCAGGCCATTTTCCATATCCTTTTGACATGTCCCCACCAGTCTTGCAAGATACCCTTGTTTTCTGGCACAACAGATTAGGGACAGAGAAATTAAAATGTAAACTTCGTATTAGAAATTATTTTATCAGTGTTAAACTCTGAGGTGTGATCATGGTGTTAGAGTTATGTAGGAGAATGTCCTTGCTCTTAGAAGATATTCTAACGTCTCTCAGGGTGAAATGTTGTGATGTTTGCAAGTGACTCTCAAATGCAGGAAGAGGGGAATAAACAAATGTTGCAAAAAATTAACCATCCATGAAGGTAGCTCTTATAAAATCTATACCTTTCTTTCAACTTTTTTTGTGGGGTTGAACTTTTTCAAAATAAACGCTGCGGGAAAGATTTGTCCTGTATCCAGGCACTGGTCAAGCGCTTCACGGCTTCCATGCTGATTCTGCCCGTAGAGCTACTCACCTGCACTCCTACCGCCCCTGGCTTCTCCCCGCCCCCTGCAGTCCTTGCTCACGGAGCTGCCAAAGTGAGTGTCTCAAGACTTAAGTCAGAACTTGCCATTCCCTCGCCTGAAGCTCTCCTTGATTCCTGAAATAAAATCCACATTCCACACCAAGATCTTGAAGGCCTTCTATGGTATGGCCCTACCTGCTGGCTTTCCGCACCTCTCACGCCTTGCTCACTCACTCTCCTCCAGCTTAAGGTCATCCACACATGTGTTCCCTCTGTCTGAACACTCTTTCCTCCGATTTTCACATTTTCTTTTTCTCATCATTCATACTTCTGCTCACACTTTTGTCTCCTCTAAAAGCCCCGTCTACCCACTCATTAAGAGCTTCCCCATTCCCACCCAAACTCTGTCCTTGACCCAACTTAATTTTCTTCTTGGTGCTTATTTGTCATCTCTCTCGCCTGCTGGAATGAAACAAAAGCTCCCAAAGCAGAGACTTTCTCTCTTCAACATTGTATCCTTTGTACTGAGAACAGAGCTTAGCACATAGTAGGTACACAATAAATATTTATGGAATAAAACAATGTAGTCATTCACTGATGTAGGTACAAGTACACAGACGTGCTGGTACCCCCAGTTGCACACTCACACAAGTGCTTACTGAGGTACATGTAGAGAAACAGAGTCACAGAGAAACTCTGTGAGCAGACGTACAGTTATACAGTTCCATAAACACACGTACACAATCATACAGACGTACAAAGACACACTCACACAATAACCCACACTTTAGATCTTTATCCCTTGGTCTGTATACATTCAAACATTGACCCGCATAGGCACAAACATGCTCACACAACCACACACGTGCACAGAGACACAGACATTTAGGCATGGGAGCATAAATGAACACCTGCACACACTCCTGTATGTATATGTGTGCACGCACACACTTTGCCTTAGCTCGACTGGGCCTTTCATGTACTTGCTAAGCCCGGCCTGGGAGTGCCACAAACCTGGCCAAGCTCCCCTCCCGGACAGAGGATCTGGGAGGGAGTGGAGGTTGTTGAAGAGGTGCCCTCTGATTTATGGCTGCTCCAAGGCCGCCATGTGGAGCAGCAATGTCACCAAGGCCATTAGCTGTCTGGGCAGAGCTGTAAACCACGCCTGGCTCGGTGCCCTGTGCTCCAGCCGCACTTGCCTCTGCAGTCACCTGTCTCACTGGGCAGCAACCGGATACCAGAGGCAGCAGCTTCTCATAGCCACACACTCAGAAAACCAAGGCAGCAAGGAGAGCTCCGAGATGTCCACCTACATGGCTGCATGGGGGGAGGGAACGCTATGGGGAGGGGGTAGATGGAGGGTAGTGGTCCTCAGCAATGCTAGGCACACTGGCATGCTTTCCGCCCACTTACAGCTGGAGCAAGCAGGGCTGGGGGTATGGAGAGAGCGGTGGGTACCAGGGGAGGGGCTGAGATGGCAGCTGCCCTCCCAGGTGGGCTCTGCTGGTGCCAAGAACTGCCAGGGCACACTTGGTGCCAGACTGGGGAGCAGACCCCCTCCAGGAGGAGCTGGGGCAGCCCCAGGCTGCATAGGACTTCAGTCTGAGCTCAAGAAGTTTTCAGAGGACTGGACTTCTTCCTCATCCCAGACACCTGGGATGGGAAGACCCTGGGGACACCTCTGGGCTCCTGTTCATATGGGGCCTTTGGGTGACACCCTTCGCTGGGCTCGGGATGTGGGGGGCAACTCCCCAAGGGGTCCCGACAACACACTCAAAAACTTAGAAGCTGAAAGGGATAGTGTTCTGGGACTCCTCGACATAGCTGTGAACAAGGACCGGCACAGTGGAGGGCCAAGGTGGGAAAGGTGTGCCCCAGGCTTGAGAAAAACCCAGGCCGGCTGGAAGAGAGAGAACGAGGAAGTGCACGGTGGGGCAGGAGACCAGGGAGCAGGTGGAGGCCACACACTGAAGCCCCGAGACGAGGATCTGGGGCTTGAACCCAAAGTACAGGGGAGCCACAGACGGGTCTATAGCAGAAGCGGTGTGATCTGGTTTGACACAGTATCCCTTGCCACGTCATACAGCACGGGTTGTTGTGTAGTCGCTAAGTCATGTCTGACTCTTTTGCCACTCCATGCACTGTAGCCTGCCAGGCTTCTCTGTCCATGGGATTTCCTAGGCAAGAATACTGGAGTGGGTGGCCATTTCCTTCTCCAAGTATCTTCCTGACTCAGGGATTGAACCCGCGTCTCCTGCAATGCAGGTGGATTCTTTAGCTCAGAGCCACCAGGGAAGGCCCATACAGCACGTGGTTATCATTTTATTACAGAAGTGCAAGGGTGGACAAGATAGAGAAAGAGAGGGAAGATATTTTACAGTGTCGAGGATTGTGCACTAGGCCCCTGTTTTTACCAATAAAAGGACTGCTTGCAACCAGTGTTCAAAGAAAAGGCGGGTTTCTTCTCTTCATTCACGCATTTGTGCATTCATGCACTTATCTGTCGCCATATACACTCATAGGAGAAATAAATCAGGTCTTTCCATCCCGGGGTGTCCAGTCCAGTAGTGGAAGAGAAAAGGGAAGGGGCAGAAGCTGAGGTCAGCATTTATGGAGTGCCACTTGTATGCCGCCACTGAGGTGGGCATCTGACATGTGTGATCTCCTTTTGGCTTCAGAATCACCCAGTGAGGCAGGTGCTCCCCGCCCCATTTTACAGACTAGAAAACTGAGACTTGGGGAGTGAAGCCATCCGCCCAAGTCCTCACATAAGGCTCTAGCCCCCAACAGAAAGTCTTCAGAGAGTGAAAGAGAACAGCCTGAGGCACTTCAAGGGTAATTTTCATCCTTGTCTTCAGGCCTGGCGAGGTTCTGAAGTTCCCAGAAAGGATGAGACCCTGGGGATTGGACCAGGGGCCCTGCGCTGCTTCCCCCTCGGCCCGTGATTAATGCCTGACAGTCCCTCCACTCGCAGGGAACTCATCAGACTAATATTTCCTGATGTGAACTCCATGTCGCCCTCAAATGAGAAATCCCAGCCCCCTCGCATTCCATGCCCCAGATGAATGGGCTCCCGTCCTGGGGCTGGTGAGTGATGTGGCCTGTGCCTGCAGAGGGAGGTCGATAAAGGCCCTTCAACAGCAGAGCCGTGTCCTCTCCCCACTGGCCAGTGGGCCCTGCTTCCCCTCACCATGCCACTCCCCTGGGGCTGGGGCTGGACTGCCCATCAGAGATGCGTAGACAAGGTCAGTGCCCAGCAGATGGGGGGTGGGGCTTGTGAACAGAGGGACAGGCCTTCTCCAGTCCAGCACAGAAATCAGGGCCCATGGAGATCAAAGGGAAGGGGCAGGATCTGCCTACATTTTACCTTGACTTTGAAGCTGCAGTGAGCCCAAAGGAGGGTGTAAGCATGTAGCCCAAGGCCATGAGAAAATGCCTCTCTAAGGAAACCTGGGACCTGAAAGGAGACCCCCACTTGCTATAACCTAGTAATTCTAGGAATAGAAATACCAGTGTTTGTTGCTTTAGTAAGATAAAAAGGAAACAATAACCGGTACCATCTATCTAGTGCTTATGATATGCCAGGAGTGGAGCCGAACATTGATGTACATTATTGCACTCAGTCCTCACAAAGCCTCATAGAGTAAGGTGGTATTAGCCCATTTTACAGAGGAGAAAAGTGAGGCCAAGGGCAGTTAAATGATACTCTTAAGTAGTAGTGTCAGGACTAAACCCTAGATTTTTCTACCTTGAAACCTGTGCTTTTAGCCATTCATCATCCAGCCATTCAGCGGGTATTTGTGAATGACATCTTCGTGTCAGGCTCTGAGCGGGTAATAGAAACATGCCACATACCTGCTGCCGTGGAGCTTGCTGTCCCGTGAGAGTCAACACCAGGCAAGATGGCTGTGGTGCTTGGCTCAGAATGTGGCTGAGACTGCGGTGCTCGGGAAGGCCTTATGCAGAGGAGGACGCATGTCTTGTCTTTTCACAGGAAGAATCCGGTCCCCCCCCGAGGACAAGTCCTACCTGAGGTTCCAGAAGTGGAAAGAATCCAGGGCCAGAGGTCAAAGCCTTGGAGGCCAAGGCAGGGCAAAGAACGGGCCTCCTGTAAAGCAAGCACCAACGACAGAGGAGCCTGGCGTGCTCCAGGCTGTGGGGTTGCAAAGAGTCGGACACGACTTAGTGACTGAACAACAGCAGCAGACTGTAGCAGAAGGCGGCCTTGGGATGTGGGTGACTGGAAGGAAGCAGGGTCCCCTTTGTGAAGGAGGCAGCCACCATGATCTGAGTGGTGTGGTCCCGGGGAAAGGTGGCATTTGGCCAGCTTAAAGATGGAACTCGAGAAGGACAGTTCTTCACACCTGAGACGGCAGAAAGGACATCCTCCTGAGGGTGTCCTTCAACAGCAGGAGATACTTAGAGTCAGATACACAGCAGCACCGAAGTGATCCGTTCGTGTGAGGTCCTCAGCCAGCAGCTGGAAGCTCGGGGAGCAGCTGTGACTTTGGAGGATGGGAGCTGGCGTGGTTTATGTAGGGGGTTCCAAGCCCAGCCCAGCAGGACGGGTTCAGGGCCGAGTTCGGGGCCCAGCAGGAAAGAGGAGACTGAGGGTGGAGGCCAGAGCTGAGTGGATCCCGA
This sequence comes from Neotragus pygmaeus, assembly GCA_006410875.1. Taxonomy (NCBI): domain Eukaryota; kingdom Metazoa; phylum Chordata; class Mammalia; order Artiodactyla; family Bovidae; genus Neotragus; species Neotragus pygmaeus. Next base: position 14,771 of record SJYV01050456.1, read on the forward strand.
GGCCACCTGATGGTGGCGCTGTGGCCACCAACCTGCTTTCCACCCTGTCAGCCTAGGAAGGGTGGAGAGGGCTCTGCCTGGCAGAGGCAGGGAGGCTGAGCCGCCCCAAGCCTAGGGCCGCCAGGGTCCGGGAGGATGGGGAGGGCAGCAGCCTCAGTCCTGCTGCAAAAAGCTTGCCCTCTATTTGCGTTTTGTTAGCGCTTTGGCCCCCAAGACTTGAGTTTGAGCAAGCTCCGGGAGATGGTGAAGGACAGGGAAGTCTGGCGTTCTGCAGGCCATGGGGTCACAAAGATTCAGATGCGACTGAGCAACTGAACAACAGCCTCAAGACACCAGGTTCAGCTTCTTGCATTGCAAAGTGTGGGCCTCTTAGACTCTCTCACCCCATACCTCCCTGAGGCCCTCCTGTTCAAGTCTCCACCCCATTGCTGAGTCTGCCCTGAGCCTTGACCCTCAATTTATCCTTGACACTTACCCTGTCCCTGACTCTCTCCCTTCCTCCACGCCCCCTATTCAGTTCTCCCAGTCTCTGAGTCCTGCCCCACCCCTGCCATTTCATACCCATCCCAGATCCCTCCTACCCATCTTGCTTCTGGAATGGGGTCAAGACCCTGTGCGAGACTCCAGGAGGAGAGGAGGGGTATCTGTTGCTCATATTCCTTATAAAGTATTTTAAAGCGGTGTGCATGCATGCTAAGTCACTTCAGTCGTGTCCACCTGTTGGCAGACCCACGGACAGTAGCCCTCCAGGCTCCTCTATCCATGGGATTCTCCAGGCAAGAATACTGGAGTGGATTGCCATGCCCTTCTCCAGGGGATCTTCCTGACCCAGGGATCAAACCCACGTCTCTTATGTCTCCTGCACTGGCAGGCATGTTCTTTACCACTAACGCTACCTGGGAAGCCCCATATTAAAGCTGAGAGGTCCCTATTTTCTTTCGGGGCCAAAAATCGGTGGGAATTTTGAGATGACCTCATTAAAATGCCACGTTCAAAATCAGTCCACAGCTTGAGACATCAGACATCCCTCCTTGTGGAAGATGGTGGGCAGAGGGTAGAGAGAGGGCAGAGGGGGCCATTTGTACATTTCTGTCCTGTTTTTTGATCTGTGTGTTGGGTAGACAAGAGTGTTCATTTGGTGACCTTAAATCAAGCAATGGGATTTGTGCATTTAGTTGCATCTATGTTATATGCTTTAATAGAAAGCTTTTTAAAAAATGCAGTCTGGGCATTTCAGGCCCTCAGGGCAGCAGAGCTGGCAGTTGGGACATGGCTACCTAGAAGGCTGGTCGGGCTGGTTCTGCCTTAAATGGGCCCTTGGAAAAGCATGATCAGGCTCTCAGTGTTCTCAGGACAAGCTTTCACCCCAACAGGATGCTGACAACAAGCCCGCACCCCCCGCCATGCACCCCCTGTCCACTGGGACCCTGCCTCGGTGCCAGCTGCCTTTCCTAGCCTAACAGCTGTATTTTTCAGGTACAATATGACAGGCTCAATCTATTCCTGTTATATATTTCCCAGTAAATGGACAAGGTGAAAACAGTGTCAGTTCAAATCACTATCATGACACTTAATTCTGATTTACTGTACCTTTTGCTGCAATCTTGAAAGTGCCCGCGACTGTGCTGAGCTGGATCGGCCAGCCGGGCCCCACGGGGTCGACGTTAAGATCAGCTTCAATAAAAGAATTTAGGGTAAGGCGGCCCCCAGTGGGCAGGGGGCAAGCCCGGGCCCAGAGGACGAGCCAGCAGAGACGCTGAAGCCTGGCTCTCCCACACCTCCCTCCCGCCGACTCTTTGTCCCAGCCCTGTGTTTGCAGCAGCTGGGAAATTTATGGAGGCTCCATAAACGGGTTTTACAGACAGCTGTTAGAGCGTGCGGAGCAAGGCTTGGCTGTCGGGGGACCTAGTCGTAGGCTTACAGCCAAGACACTTAAATATTATGGCCCCACATATATAAAAGTGTGCTGTGCGTCCTCTGCTACCTCCCTCCTCCTGACCCAGGAGCACGGGGTATGGCCAGAGAATAGCATTGCTCCCAGGTGCCAGCTATCCAGAAACCAAATGCCTGCAAACTCTCACTCCAGTCCCCGCCTCCCAGTCCAGGAGCCTCTGACTGGGCAGATAGCATGCATGAAGGCAGACTCATCCAGACAGCAGTGCCAGGCGAGTGCCAGCCCCAGTCCTGCCCTCCTGACCCACTGTGCCCAGGCTCAGCTCAGCAAATTCCTTTAGCCTCAGGACCTCGCTCCAGCTCTTTTCTCTGCCTTGAAATCTTCCTGCCCACCCCCAATCTTTTCTTGCCCTGGCAGGTCCCTATCAACCAGAACTCAGCTGAAATCTTGCTTTCTCAGAGGCGCCATCGCTGCCTTTTAGAATCAGATACCCTGTTATAAATGCTCACATCCCCCTGGACTTCTTCATAACATTTATAACAATTGTAATTAACTAATTATTGGTGTCATTATCTGTTTAATGTCTATCTCCCCCACTGGACAATAAACTCTGTGGAAGCAGGGACTCTACTTGAATATATCCCTAGTGCCTTACACAGGGCCTGGGAATAAATATTGAATGAATGAATGAATGAACAAATGAAGAGCAGACACAATTCTCAGACCTAGCACAAGACAAAAGGTGCTCAGATCCGAAGAGCAGGTGAAAGGTCTGTGGGGGTTTGGTAAAGAGAAACCACTTTGACGAGGGGGAACTAGGAAAGGCTTGCAGGAAGAGGTGCCATGGGATCTCCTCTTTCATTCAGAAGTCGCTATTGTGAACCTTAAGATGTGACTCAGAGGGTTCTTAGTCTTGTTGAACCTCAGCTTCCTTGTCTTTAAAATGGGGCTAATGATAGTGATGCTGAAAGCTTGATCTCTCTGTACCTGTGCTGAATCAAATCTCAGAGCAGAATTTAGGGCAAAGCAGAAAACAATAGCTTTAATGCTTTGCCAGGCAAAGGGGAACACAGCAAGCTCCTGCCCCTGAAAACTGTGTCCCAACTCAGGGTGTTCAGTGAGGAGTTTTATGGCAAATGGTTCAAGGGTGGGGGCTCAGGTGTGTGCAGGGCCTGCACCCCTTTAATCTGGCCTCAGGTAATCTTGATGAGCTTTTCTGGGTCCTTTAGCCTCAGGTGGTCTTCTCCAGTATGAAGAAAGCTGACATCTTCCATTTCCTGGGTTTTAATTCTATAAAGAATCTGCCTGCCATGCAGGAGATGTGGGTTCAACCCCTCGCCAGGAAGATCCCCTGGAGAAGGGAATGGCAACCCACTCCAGTCTTCTTGCCTGGAGAATTCCACGGACAGAGGACCCTGGTGGGCTACAGTCCATGGGGTCGCAAAGAGTCAGACATGACTGAGCAACTAACACAAACAGCTCTATAACGGGCCTAAAGGCCTTGTAATGTGTACCCTCTGCAGTAGAACCAGGACCCTGCCCCAAGGCTGCCCCCTCTGTTGTCTTTGCATTCCATCTTTTCCCTTCCTGGGTTAGAAACTGTTCAAATCTGCCCTTTGGAACTTAGGGAAGGTCATGGAAGTTGGAGTCAAGAAACAGGGTCAGAAAGACTTCCAAGCCCCAGAGCCCCGCAGGGTCCTGCTTGGTTTTCTATAGTGCTTGTATCATATGTTTGTTGCAAAGATTAACTGTATTCATAGCACAGCTCGTGGAATAAGTGTTCCTTAACGTACACGACTTCTGGAAATATATAGTCAGAACTTGCTAATTCCAGGCAAAGGGTATAGCATTGTGTGAGGGTATTTATGAGGGATAAAAATCATACACCTTGATGCCCTGTGGCTCAGAAGCCATGTTTTGTATCTCATAACCTTTTACAGAACATGGCTCGTGAGCCAGATTAAAACTAAATATTAAAAAAGCTAAGATCGTGGCCTCTGGCCCCATTACTTCATGGCGAATAGAGGGGGGAAGTGTGGAAGTAGTGACAGATTTCCTCTTCTTGGACTCTAAAATCACTGAGGATTGCAGCCATGGTATCAGAAGATGTTTGCTTCTTGGCAGGAAAGCAGTGACAAACCTAGACAGTGTGTTGAAAAGCAGAGACATTACTCTGCTGACAAAGGTCTGTATAGTCAAGGCTATGGTCTTCCCAGTGGCCAAGTTTGGTTGTGAGAGGTGCACTGGAAAGAAGGTGGAGTGCCGAAGAACTGATGCCTTCAAACTGTGATGCTGGAGAAGACTCTCGAGAGTCCCTTGCACAGCAAGGAGATCAAACCAGTCAATCTTAAGGGAAATCAACCCCAAATACTCATTGGAAGGACTGATGCTGAAGCTGAAACTCCAGTGTTTTGGTTATCTGATGCAAACAGAGGACTCATTGGAAAAGTCCCTGATGCTGGGAAAGATTGAGGGTAGAAGGAGAAGAGGGCATCAGAGGATGAGATGGCTGGATGACATCGCTGATGCAATGGACATGATCTTGGGCAAACTTCAGGAGATGGTATGGGACAGAGAGGCCTGGTGTGCTGTAGTCCATGGAGTCACAAAGAGTCAGACATGACTGGGTGTCTGAACAACAGCAAATAGTAGCCTGAGCAACTTGACAAGGGGAGAATGTCTGACCAAGTAAGAGCCAGTCATAGGTTGGCCAGTGACCTGTGATCTGACATAGAAGACATGGAAGAATTGGCAGGAGAGCCAAAGCTGAAAGTTCCATGATGAAAACATCATTGCACAACAAGTGGAAATTATAACTAAGCTCGCAGGATCAGGAAGATGCCTCTGATGCCTCAGATTCCTCAGCTCCCAGCCTATCTGTAGCCTTATGATAGAAGTTGGTTTTGTTTTTGTTTGTTTTGCTTTTTTTCTGTTTGAAGAGGCAGTGCAATTAAAATTTGACTTCTCACTCAAAGACGTATTAGCTGTGTGACCTTGGACAAAGTACTTAACGTCTCTGATCTTCAATTGCCTTGTCTGTAAAAAAGAGATCATAAAAGCACTTATCTCAGAAACTTCTGCTATGAATTCAGTGAGATGATGAAGTAGATGGTGCTGACTTTAAAAAAATATGCACAACATAGAGAGTTGTGAGTTAAGTTTTATTTCAGGCAAAGTGAAAACTATAGCTCAGGAGATAGCATTGCAGATAGGTCTGAGAAACTGCTTCAAAGAGGTAGAGGGAAGGTCAGTATATATATGTGATTTTGATGAAAGGGGAATACATGCAATCAAGCACATTATTTTTCCAGAAGGTTTCTGCTAGTCACAAGGAGCAGATGTAACCATGAAGGAATTTAGTGCTTTTCTAGATATGAGGCAATATAAATATTGGGCTCATAAAATCAGCTCCTGAAAATACCTAACTGACTGAATACCTGTTCTGCCAGTTTTTCCAGAGAATAGAGGGCCTCATTTCTGCTCTCCACCCTGAACTCCCTTCAGGGTGTTGAAGGTCAGCAGCTGCAGCAGCACCTGATTTAATTCTTGTAGAGGTAGATGGCAAGTGCCTATGGCAAGTACCAATTTGTAGTTGACAATGGTGTTACTCTTTACCGATATTGTCCTCATTAAGAACAACCAGCCTGGTGTAACAGAGATTGTGACTGATTAACCTCACCCTTTGGGCTCCAATCTTTTGTGGAAAGAAAAAAGGTAGAGAAGTCTGCTCAACCCCCAAACTGGGCATTATTCTCCAATGCTCTCATCATAACATGGAAGAGGAAAAGTTTAGTTGTATGAATTGTCAATATTCAATTCAATGTTTTGCAGACATCTTGGCCCATAGAGTGGATTTCCATGTGGTTCAACCTCAGAAAAGGGAAGACCCCCCAAGAGCCAAGGGCCACAGGGATTACTGGACCCACACATTTCTCCCAGGAGATGGAATTGGGGCCTCATCAAGGTCTCTTCCCCAGGCCCTGGGAAGAGACCCCTGGAAATGTGTGTGCCAAAGACCATAGCCTTGACTCTACAGACCTTTGTCACCAGAGTAATGTCTCTGCATTTCAGTGAGCCAATGGCTTGCTTGCCTAGAGGCAAGAAGCCTCTACAAGGTGGGGGGG